>JAVTVY010001130.1:0-33329 GCA_036873755.1 Hanleya hanleyi
ATCGTGCCCATCGTTGAAAAGCCAAACTGTAATTCTTTCCAGTAGACGTCGCCCTGGATAACGCGGCAATGCTCGGAAATTTCTGAAACAAGGCCTTCAACTCGTCATCTTGTCGTCCAATTTCCCGCAGCTGCCTCCATGTCTCCGAGCCGCCCACTATTAGGCCTGGAAAAATAAACAAGAAATAAACATGTAATCATTGATCATTCTCATAGCCGCAAACTTTGCCTCGTACAAATTCTTGAATCTACAGACAAAATTCAACATTCCGCAAAATTAAATGTTAATCAATCCTGCTACCTTTGCAAAAAATGGCCTTCCTATGGCAAATTAGCATGACAATTCCTATTGTATCCCGTTCCATCCTATGAAACTGTTGCTTGACGGATAATCTGTTATCCTTTGGCCATCCTATGGCTCGACTGTACTAGTAATTCATTATACCGGTACTCTGTATCATTCTAGCATGATTTCAGTTAAATACGCGTGTACATGCCGTACAGCTATCCGATGTGCAAAAATACCGGGATTGCAACACCGATCTCTCCCCGGAGTGATTCTCCACCCTCAATGCTAACATTCTGAATGTTAATCGTTGTCCAGAAAACATCTTGTTCTTTCCTTTCCCCTTCCTAATCAAACCGGCCCTGTCCGGCAAGATCCGCCAATCTTTTACTGCCTTGAAAAGATGGACACCATCTGGGGCCACATGAGTCCAATAGGGTGCAGACCTCCATAATGGCAAAATAAGAGTCCCTTTACCCTTACACTCCCTTAGGTGCTTCAAAGTTCTAATGACAAGCCTTGGGGGTGGAAGCAGCCAGTTATTCTCCCCTCCACCCCAGTCCAAACCGAAAGCATTTACGCCTCCTGTATGCGGACACCAGTATCTTGAATTAAACCTAGCACATACCGTGTTGTAATCAGAAGCGAACCTATCAATCGTATGTGGTCCCCATAAATTCTCTAAATAAACGGAAATGGACTCTTCCAGCCCCCAGTCTTCATTGTCCACTATTCTGCTATAGTAATCTGCTCGCTCATTCCCCTTTCTCGGTACCCACTGAGCTTCTAATGCCACATTATTCGCTCTGCAGAAATTATAAACCTCTAAGGCTAAAGACTGTAGGTCTAACTTCATGCTACCCTTTTCCAAGATGCGACAGACATTCATACTATCTGTGAACCACTGCAGTGTCTCGTTCTGTATAAATGAAGCGAAGCTCATTAAGGTTAGAGAAATGGCTTTAAGTTCCCTCCATGTAGAACTTTTACATGACTCTTCCGAAGACCATGTTCCCTGTGCGATTGTCTCCCCTCGTTCACTCTGTTTCACCATAAACGCCCCGTATCCCGTGTCTGACGCATCTGAATAAATAACCTGTGTAATTTTTGAAACCCTTGTCCATTTTGACCTGTTTAATTCTGTGATATTTTCTGCCCAGAACTCCAATTCGTTTCTGGCTTCGCGTGGAAGCAATAAATATCCGTCCCATGTGACCCTGGTTTCTATGCAATAATACAAGAACCTAGACTTTAGCTGGGCCTGTTTGCCTACCGCCTGAGTCATTGACATTAACTGCCCTGTGACGTCTGCCAAATCTCGGGCAGTTGTATACCCTAGTCTGTTCTCTTTCTTCAGTATCGCATCTATCGTAACCTGTAATTTCGCCACCCGTTTGTCTGTTACCCGAACACTACCCTTTCCTACGGCTAAATCTATGACGTGTCCTAACCAGGTTTGTGCCTGCTGTGGCTCCCAACAACATTTTTCTTCGCTACTAATAAAACCAAAACTGTCCAAATCCTGTTTTATTACTCGGCTGTCAAGTAATGCTTGTTGTTTATTCTTGCTCCCTGCAATGCCATCATCGATGTACATTATATTCCTGATACCCCTTGCCCTCCAATGAGCTACCATGGGCCTAGTTATCTTTGAAAATATATATGCCCCTGTGGATATACCGAACGGCAATACGTTAAAAACGTAATAATTACTTTCCCAGCAAAATCCGAGATAAGCTCTGTGAATTGGGGATATCTCAATGTGGTGATAAGCTGACGAAATATCGAAAGTAAATAAAAAATCACCCTCATCAAAAAGCTCTTTGGCAGTGGAAATATCTTCCATCTTGAATTTCTCTTTGTAAATAAACAAATTAACATGACGACAGTCCAATACCAGCCTGCATTTTCCATCTTTCTCGGCGACTGTCAATGGATTAACTATTGCGGGGGGCTGATTCACCCGAGTAATGCAACCTTTGTTCTCTAACGCCTGAATTTGATTAGTCACAAAATCGGAATGATCTACAGCAGATCTGTTGTTTTTTAGTATAGTGGGCGGGGGATCTTCTATAAACGGTATCTTGTAACCGTTCCGAATCACATCCATCACGTAAGAATTTGCCCCGGACTCCTCCCACTTTTGCGCATGTTTAGCAAGACGACCGCAAGGCGAATCGATAGATCCTCTGATCGTCTCCGATTGGCTATCTGCATGCTGTGACTCGGTGCCATGCACTCGAAAGACCCCCTCTCCCGAATACATTGTATCGAAATATATATCCTCGCCGCTCTGAACACCTGCCTCTAAAAACAATGTATCTGATACCCGCGTCCCTTTAAATCCTACGTTTTCCGCAGGCTCGAAACCCGCCGTCTGGGCATTTTCCTGAAAAACTACTTTCTCCCCATCAACCAGTATATCTATGATCTCCCCATCATAACCGTAATAAAACAAAGGATTACTTATCTGATTAACCATGTTGGCGGACGCCCTCTGTTTTGCCACCTCCGGACAATTAATCCTATAATGCCCAGGCCGTGAACACGCAAAGCACACAGGGGGCCTGGCTGCCGCCCCAGGTATTCCCGCCGTCGGCCCATGCTGGAATCGAATCGGCGCCGCTCCGGGGAAAAATCCGCTGCCCCCAGTGAAAGCCGGACTCGCCGTTGTAAAAGCACCACGGCCTCCCCTGCCTCGTCCTCGGCCGCCTGCCCCGCGACCCTGTTGTTGCTGGCGTTTTGCCTTTATGCCGGCCCTTGATTCGCTCTTCCTAATGCGTTGCTCGTCCTCCTCGTCCGAGGCGAGATCCTCCTGCATATATTCCTCCACCACCCTCCACCCGTATTCCGACTTGTCTGCTAATAAAATGTGCTTTTGTCGCTGTTTGATTTCTTTAATACCCAGATCCAGCTTGCCGATCGCTTCTTCGCTTCGCCCCCCGGTCACGTCGTCACGAGCTTCCTCCACATTTTGGAGAACCGATTCGTTGAACTTGTACTGCTTCTCGTTGCCCTTCTTCTTAAACACGTATGACTTGTCGATCGTAGATTTTAGCCGCTTCATCTCTGAAACTTGCTCGGAAGCGCGCCGTTTATTAGCGTTCTCCATCACCGACATCTTTGTTTCTATTATAGTCCCCATCATGCCTAGCATATCGTTGTTGTTTTGCTGCATAGCCTTCGCGATTTCCTTTGAAATTAAGTCCGAAAGCACAACTGTATTTCCGCTTCCCGGGCGCTGATCCACTTGCAGCACTGGGATATTGCCACAGCCGTTCCCCGCTACATTAATATCGTCCGAGTTCTCGCCCGCCATGCTGCTGCAAAACCTAAAAAATTCTAGCATAAAATTTGACGTGTTGCACGCTTGAGAATTCACCCTAGAATGATCCGATCAGCAGCCGCTGCTGCGAATAACCGCATGGCTCTTAGCCACGCCCCCTTTTCACGTGCCCCCATGACGACATTTACCCGAATCGTACAAACATCAATTTTCGTCTCCACTTCGTGCCTACACAAATTACATTTTGTGGAACGCACTTAAAGAGCTAATTCAGTCCCAGTGTATGTTGGTTTTAAAAAGAGTGAAGGTATATAAAAAACAATTTGTGAAAGGAATTATACGATATTGTTGGTCAGATATTGGTTTTTAACGTTTTTCGTGGCCGGTTTCATGTAATTTCGTGAGCTGCCCCGGAGACAAAAAGTTCGTTAATGTCCGGTTAATTCCGTGCCATTTTCCGTAAAGTGACGTCACATCAGGGAGTCCAACATGGCCGATCCCGCGAAAGACTCCTCGAGTTCATCAAGTGATTCGTCATCGTGCCAGGAGTTTTTTGAGTATGAATCAGGCAGTGACGTGAATGAGAATACGGATTCAAGTTCCACTGACACGACTGAAGACGAGACAGTGTATGGTATAGCGCCATACCAGTTCGAACCAGAGGCGGAGGAGCCGGCTGGCCCGGTCCCGGATTTCAACGTGCAAGAAAACGCGCCAACACGTCTTCAAAACACCGACTGGTAGGTAAATGTTTTTTATTCCCCACAATGATATTTTTTCACAGCTAGTTTCGATGATAGTTGTTGTTGTTGGTACCAATCAAGCGTCTGTTGTGGTTCGTTCAGGTTTTTGCAGGTTGGGGAAAATAACATCTCTCTCCCATGCAGTGGCTTAGCGACAAATTCGGAATTGGCGCCAACTGGTCGGAGTGGTGTAATTCATTGTGTAATTCGGCTTTAAATTGTCTGGAATTGGCCAACAATGACTTTCAATAAACGTTGGTGAATTTATAAGTACCGTACGTGTACTGAGCATGTTATAGGTCAGATTTTGAATACCTAAAAGCTATCTGAACTGTAAGCCTATACACTGCACTGACAATATCACTGAAGTGAACCTTGTTGAACATTGAAAAGCAACTTGACTGACAAGTGACTATAGTCACGTCATGCCTATTAGCAAATTAGAATATGCAGGTTGTTGCTGAAAATACCTCCCCCTAACCCAGAAACTCGGGCTGTGATAGATGAAAATAGCTAAGGGGGCATGGCATTCCTATCACAGATTCAGAGCAACAACAACCTAAAAAAATAGACTCCTTAGCCGATGTTTTCAGGGCTAACCTCCCCCGCCAACTCCCGCCAATATCATGGGCCAGGGAGGTAGTCGTTTCTTATGCTTGTACTCGTATTAGAGCAATCTAGGAAAACCGAGATAGTAAATCAGGGGAATATGATCTAAACGGGATGCTATGAAAACTTCGCACGAAATGTTAGCCGATATTCTGTGATATCCCATAATAAGCCAATCACGACAATTTCTGACTTTTCTCTCTGAAATGTATTTATGTTTACTTCATGGAGATGACATCGTTGCGCCGCACAATCTATTGATATTTTGTACCCCCTAACAAAGCCAGACTTCGGCGAGAGTAAACTCTTTGATTTTCATGGTTCACTGTCTGGAAATGATGCCATATTTGGATACAGTTTCACGCTAATGTTTGTATATTAGTCCACATGCTACCGTGTGTAATTACTGTGGGCGTGATTTCAACAAGCTAGCCACCTGATTGGCTAACAGATGTAGTTTCAAATTCGCATAATATTTATATATGGTTGAATTCAGATATCATTTCTTGTGACTATATCTGAGTTTACTGAGATTGATACAAGAGAGGCAATACTCTGATGTCCAGCATAAGAACATTACATACGGCTGGGCGCGGATCAAGAAGGGTGGTCATTTGTACCCCAAATATGGTGTGACCAGAGTATGCCCTTTTTTGATGGGACTGGACAGCAACTTCCCATAATGCAGGAGTCAAGCACCCCCTCCCCCCCCCCCTTTGAACAAAAATGCGGGATTTAATGGCGACTCCGCAAATAGTTGTTAGAATGCTATAATGTCCTATTCCCTTGAGCAAAATACTGAAGTCAATCCCCATGTTAATCTCAATCGATTACAATCATTCACCCAACCTGCAAGTGAAAAAAAAAAGAAATATTAACTGAATTCCAACATAAACCTACACATGGCCAAGTTAGCTAGATTGTCAACTAGCACAAGTGTGCTCACTTCCATACAGCCTCTATCATTGGTTACCTCCATGTACTGGAAGAATAGATTGTCACAGTTATGCAACTATAAAAAAGCAATATTGTATCAATACTGCATTCATGTTGGGGGGGGGGGGGGGATGATTATCATTCATGGTGCCCGGTGATTCGATTTTCAATTCCACAGTTCCAGATACCTTGTTCAATAATATGAACAATATGCTTCATTTTCCAAACTTAATGTTATTCTGCAATATCTTTATCTGTATAAGCCCCTTCACAGTACCTTTTCACGGTCTAAAACTATCTCTTGCTAAATCAGGCAGCCCCATGATATTGAAGTAAACAGAACAGCAGATCTTTCACCCTCCCCCCCCCCAAAAAAAAATTAAGACTGCTTTCTAAGAACATTGGATGCGGTCACCACTCCATATAAACAAAAAACTTTGTGTGGCTTGTTTTATTAAGATTGTGACTCTTTCTTACCCCTGGGTCAACTTTTGCCTTGGGGTATTTTCATCATGTACGTCTGGCCGTCTCTGATTTCTCGTCGCCATAATTAAGAATCATTATACACACATGGATATGGTCACAGAGCAGAAGCCTTTATTGAAATTCGGCGAGATAAACCCATATTCAAACTGTGTCAAGTTACATGTGCACTTGAAGCGGAATCCTATACAAAAACTAGTGAGATTGACCTATTTTACTGGGTCACTGGGTCAAATTTTTCCATTCATCTTGGGCTGCTACAATCTCCATATTGTCTTCAAGTCAACTTACACCGGAGGTGTAAATTGGAGTATTTTCCTTGCGTGTGTACGTACATATTATGTCCATCTCGGTCTCATTACCGCCATGTCTCAAGGGTACATATACCGGGGTGCCAAACTTAAGTCACATAGGTATTGATCATAGTTCATAAACTTTTTATTCCCAATTGCTTGTTACCATCAACTGTATGTTCTACAATCATGCCCAGTTGGTCCATGTGTGAAAGTTTGTCAGTTACTTGCCGAAGGGTGGTGGTTCTCTCCGGATACTCCGGCTTCCTCCACAAACCAAACTGACTGTCACCATATGAGTGAAACAAACTTAAGTGTGACATTAAGCCAAATTCCCTCCCTCCCTCTACAATCATGGCTCTATCTTAATATCACCAAGGCAGAGGGGTTCTCAGCAATTGCACGATTCATATTTCTTTTTTTGTGTTAATTTTTGTTGGTTGAGCTGAATGTGTATGATTGGGTCAGGAACAGGTGCAAATTCAGGTTTTCTCTCGTTTTCTCTCTGTCCATCATGTCCATAGACCTATTTATCAATTTATGAAACCTTGATATTTGTTAAATTAATGAGATGTTGGACTTCTTTCAATATCATTTACAACATACCATTGATTGTATAATTGTAGGTGCCTGTGTAGAAACTGACAAATTCAAACTACAGAACAAGAGTGTAGATGTTGTTTGGAGGTGGAAAGAGTAGCTGGGAGAGTGAAGGAAGAGCACCCACGGTTTGTGGCTGTGTGTCTCAACAGATATGTGTTGGATGTTGCATGGCTCGACTACAGGCAGCAGTATGGCGGAGAGGCGTATGACGGACCAGCCCATAAGAAGTATCGACATATTGCGTATCGGCAGCTAGTGAGGTGGTGCTACTTCTTCTTGGGGAAAGATATCCGTGTCGTTCTTCCTTCTTGTGCTGTTTCCTGTGTCCGTGCCCATTTTCCACCTCCAGGACTGGAAGACAATTTTCAGTTTACTGGCTTTCAGCACATATAATTCCAAGGAAAATAAATGGTCCTTTTCAGGGCCAAACAACGGTCCTTTTCAGGACCAACTATTCTTGTCGAAAGAGTACTTCTAACAAGCACAAGTTGAGGTTAACATACAAATGCATGATAAGTTTGTTTTATTGCATTCCCTGAGCAACACCCCATGAACATCTCACATCATTTCTCATATATACATTTGTGGGCAATAAAATTAGATATAGAGATGACTATGATATCAGATCTTATAAACACAATATCCCTCCCCCTCCCCCCATTGAAACTGGTCCCTCTCTCATCCCCCAAGCTGGAACAGATCCATGGAATTTGAAAACATAAATGTACAACTGCAACTTGCTCTTCAAGGAATGATGTTCCCATTAAATTATTATTAAACAGTAATACCCTCTCCCATCCAACTGCAACTCCAGAGCAAACCTTTAGGCTGCAATTTAGATCCTGTATCCCCCTTCGGCTTTGGTTACAATACAAAAACACCGTGTCGGATTTTGCCCCCCCCCACCAGTCTACAACCTGCAGTGTCACATTTGACTAAATTGAATTCTGCCTCGTATTATCCCACCATCTTCTCGCCCACCCTCCCTCTTTCCAACACACATGACATTTCTTTACAATGTAGATCTACTTGTCACTCTCATTCGTAACCATAAAAAATTTAATTCAGAGGAGCTCATAGCTTGATCAGGGCACAAACCATTTGGCAGACATTTTTTCGTATTACTGTAAAATTAAATACTCTAATCAAAGTTCCCCGACGTTGAAACAATTGATTTGGCTTGGAACCGTAACATTCAACACCTGGCATGAACAGCAATTCCAAGTCAGATCCAGGGGCAAGGTAAAATACCGAAATTTCCTAATCCCGTCAGTAAATTACCGAAATTTCCTAATCTGGTCAAGTTTTCAGAAATTAATTGTCTTGAATGGAATTCAGGTCCACAGGTGGTGTCACCAAAAGGTGGATCAACATGAAAAACAATCCCAAGGGACATCTTGAGGCAAGGTACTCGCATACCAAATTTAGAAAGAATCAGTTCAGATATTCACAAGTTATTGTCTGGAAACACAATTTTAACTTTGCCCCCCAGGTGACACCATCTATAGGCGGATCAGCGCAAAAAATAATCAGAAGCGAGATGTTGATGCGAGGTACCCACACACCAAACGAATGGAAACAAATTGGCTTGAAAAACAATCCCAATGGAGATCATGTACCCATATACCAAATTTGAATAGATTCCGTTCAGTTTGTCACAAGTTATTGTTCGGAAACTAAGTCACATGGACGAAACAGGCAGACAGACAAGTTCGTCCCAACATTATTTTACATATAGATAGATAGGTTACTTCAGCCAATTTAAGCCCTTAGATCATCTATTTCATAATTTGACACATTATACAGCCATAACCCCATCCCAGAATGCCTGTAGTTGCTAATCGACAATACAACATGTTTTTGTTCTCAATGGCCATATCTAGAACGGAACTCTGTACAGGCAGTTTCTTTATCTGGCTTTTCAAACAAAGCACACAGATCCCTCGGGACCACCTCAAGTTGAATTTTGGAACCTTTTGCCTGAACCATCTTCACTTCCTTCAGCAATTCTACCACATAATCTGTCAAAGAAAAGGGAACATTTTAATACCATGTTAATTAAAGAAACTTGACAAAAAACCATGTGGAGCTTTGCCTAAATTGCCGTTGCAGAAGTGAATAAGAGCAATGAGTAGATCAATTGTTCCCATTTTGTGGGGGAGGGAAAGGGAAAACACAATGTCGAGATAAGAATCCCAGTGTGAATGGGATAAGGGCTGTTCCAGAAAAAAATAGTGGGGGGGGGGGGGGAGTTTGACGAAAATGAATTGATGAAGTGGAAGACCAGGTGACATTTCAGGTTCACCTCATATCCGGTTATCCAAGTTAATTGTATGTTCTTTTGATCAACCAGTTCTGATAAGCTACATTCTAAAAACCACTTTGGACTGGGACACAACCATTAATTATTTTGATCTACACATGAGCTGCAGAATTAATAATAATTAGCATACATGTATATCAAGTAACAGTAAGAAGTAAGGTTTCATCAGTGTTGACAAAGAATTAAGAATTTCATGAAATTGCATTTCCAAGACCAATAGCCAAAATATAGGGCAAAATTTAGGGACATAATGACCAAAATATATCAAAGTTGCCACTAAGAATCGGTCCGAGAAGAGAGAATGAGGGGGCTTGGCCAGATGGAAATATTATGTGATACTTCTGTAGTTATGGGAATTGAGAGAACGTATATTGTTTAATAAGAATGTGGGGATTAAACAGTGTCTATGTGACACTGTTAAGAGGCATCATGTGTAGGGCGAGTTGGGGGAAATGAGTTGCACGGCGTGTTCGCACGACCTGTGCCCATCGCAGTGCGATGGAGTGCCCAAGTACATCCATCCATAGGACAAATATAGGAATATAATGAACAAAATATAGGGCAAAATCCAGAAAACATGGCATTTCAGTCCCCAACAGGGATAATTACTTGTTAATTACAATCTCAGATTGTGGCCATGTACTCATCATTGGGACAAGGTAGTAAAGAAGAAACACAGCACAATTTAGTTTAGACACTTCCGACTCGGTCACGTTGATATTTTGGAGGATTTAAATAAGCCAACTGTTCGTGAAAATGTATCACAATAAATACAAGGTCAGAGCTGCGTGAAAGAGCACGAATAATCCTGGAAATATAGGAATGATAGGGCAAAATCGGTCAAATTTGAGAAAAAATAGGGTAGAGCAGAAAATATAAAGACAAATAGGGCCAGTGGGAGCCCTGTAGTTCCTGAACTCTTCATACACCAAGTCAACTCCTATGCAAAATCTAAACTTGCTATGGATGGTTTAGGTCATCAGTTTGACATTTGATGTAGTAAACCAATCGTAAGAAAGAGTGGGTGAGTGAGTGAATATGATTTGAGTTACGTTGCTTTCAGCTATATTTCAGTTCTATCACGACGTTGGGTCCTATTCCTTTCCTATTCCTATGCTCATCCATTAACACCAGTGCTGCGTTCTGTCTATTTACAAACTCCATTAGAAAGAAGTGTTGGCCTGTTTGAATCATGAGACCTGGTTAACAGAGCTATGCAAAGCAATGGACTTGATGTTTAGGACAAAAGGCTATTCTATGGATAACAACGTTATTGCTGTGGATCTGATGTTTCAGTGGAGATACTTTCAAATTTCTAAAGCTTTTTAAATTGGCTTTGAAAAAGTTGAAAGTATCTCCAATGAAACATCAGCTATCCATAGAATAGCCTCGTGTTATATATGCAGAATTCTAAATGCCTATCAGAGAAATTCGGTACTTGTAGCTTGCATATTACATACTGTATGAACAAGATTTCAACACTTGTCTCACGATGTAACCACCACCCTTATGTTTTGGATGCTTGATGGTGTATTGCTTCTTCCCATCCTTTGTGACTGCCTGGTCTCTGCCAGAATTCTCATTGAAATGGAGTGCCGCGAGTAGAAGCCTGCAAGTATATTGGTTGTAAGATTGAATTGATCTCCATTTAAATCCTTGCCTTTTCATAAAATGAGTCTTCAATTTAAATATTCATTTTACTAAAGTTCCAAACCTTGCACACAATATTGGTGCCCCAGAATTTCAAAATTTGCTAGTCCGGGCCATATCCAGAGCCATTTTGATACCTGTAACAGTGTTAAGGGGTAAGGGCGCCCAAACTTCACAGCCAATTTTAATGCTTTTTACATACAAATGTGCCCAAATACATACAAATGTGCCCAAAAAAGGCAAGAAAGGGTGTCCGCAAATAAACTCTGGATATGGCCCTGCTAGTATCCCAGATAGTCCTACCCCTGACATGCCTGATACACATGGACATAGAATTTGTTCAGCCAGTCAGCCTGGCAACATCCAGTGTGTATTGACCAATCAGACCACTTGTTTACTGTCACCTGAGGACTGTGACAAAAAATTTAAGTACACTTTAGTTGCCTGGTTTGTTGTGAATGAATATGAACATTTTGAATAAATTATGGAAATTAATATAAAATATAAAAAACATGGGCTCTGCCTGATAAATCAAGCCCTTTTGAGGTTGCGATTCATTGGGGGATGGCAAAATTATACCAAAATAACCTGGTATTGAGAGATACTGCACAGACAAGTTAACAGATAGCTGAACTGACAGAAATCATGGTCGCAAAATAAGACCACAAAGGGCTTATAATAAATGGCAATAAATACCTGGTCTTCATTGCGTGGAACTGGAAATGATACATTTTTGGACAGAAGTGGATCACAGTACTGTGATATCCCTCCAGAGCAGATGTTTGGATATCCGGACTCATTTTCCCTACAGCCTTGAGAAAACGTGGGCTCAAAATGATTTCACACACTTTCTCATGGAGCTCTGAACCTGTGGTAGATATTTTGTTGGTATTGACATTAATTTGTCTGTCTGGTTGGTATACTATTCGGAACCTTGCATTCAATACTTCTCTTGTGTAAAATTTGCAGCAAAGTTATTTCCCTTTTAAGCAAGAGCCAACAGACACTCAATGGACTGAATGAACTTAGGAGTACCAAAGGTCTTGAAATGGTATTGAAAGATGAATAGTATGGGTTTGAGGCATAACATAGTATGATTCACAATATCATTGCACTATTGAGCTTGACAAAAAACAGAATACTCTAGTTCGTCATTGGTGAAGTCATTAACTATAGTTAACAACAATTTGTATGTAAATTGCAAATATTACAACAAGATAGTATACATTATCCTCTCCATAGAATAAAACATGGCTGTGATGATGTGATCAGTTGTAAAACTATGGTCCCCAAACTTCGCTTTAGTTAGTATGGATCAATAGTCGTTAATTTACAGATGGACCCAAATTCGTAAACATGGTAAAATGTAATACCTGCTGTAAACCAATCACGCCGAAGCCGTGGGGCATGCTGACACTTGGGGAATAACTTTCCAGTGTGTCTGTGTTTATTACACAGATGATTTGCCAAAGATGACCATTTGGCAATTGCCTCTTCTGCATTTCCACTGCTGGTTTGAGCACACCAATATAAGTGATTGACAATACTTCTAATCCACTTCTGGAGCAAGTCGTTTCCCTTTTTTTTCGCTAGGTTTTTCAGCTTTTTCTTCAGACCTGGATGGATGCCAATTAGAAATATAAAAATTATTGGTACATGTTGTAATCATAGTTAGGCTACACACTTACATAGTTGAGTTGGAGAGAGCCTCCATCAGAGCCATTCTCGATAGGTGTCCAACTTATAAGTTTTAATTAGATAAATAAGTTTTGCCCATCTCTGAAGGATAACTGTGTCAATATCAAAACAATGTATCAGTATCATGCATATCATATGCAAAATCAGAAATCACAGGAGATCCCCTAAAGTTTGGCATCATTCATATTAACTGGAACCATAGATTTTCTTTTTTCAGGTCACCATTGCAAATGAATGCAGAAATTGTTCAGATCAGTTGCCCAATGGAAGACTGGGCTAGATACATGTACTATTATGTTATACAGATATATCATACGGCATGCAGATACATTCTGGTTGAGAGCATGACACATGGAGATTTGCCCGGATATATAAAAGTCATGAAATGTTTTCATCAAACTCCTCACTATGCATACTGTTAGCCAGAAACCTGACCACTGGACAGGTAATTTCAAATTTGGACAGCTAAAAATTGGAAAATTTTACATAGGAGAAATAGAGTGTCCAGATATAGCAAAAGGTGATATTTGGACAGATTTGATATCCTGCCACCATGTGTGTTTGCAATCAGGATGTTTGAGTTAGTGCTAGGATTATTCAGCAAATAACGCATCGCTAGGAGCAATGGAAGACAATTCCTAGTTGCCCATTGGCGGCATAATTGCATTTAAACGCACTGGCAATGAACCAGTCTGAACATGTGTAAGTTACATGAAGTGTTATTTTAAAATAAAGGTATATGTATCCTTGCCTTTTGCCACATGCCACACATCATAATAATGTGTGACACTGTTCTTGCTCTGCCTCATCCATTTGTTAACCATTGTGTGTCTATCGGTGACAAGCTGAACTTTCTTCTTCTTAAACCATGGCTCCACAACTGCCATTGCCCTTTTCAAACCTTCCAATTCCATATGGTTACTTGAGGCAACCTCTGTGCTCTGATGAAAGAGATACATGTAAATCAGGCATCAATTATAGATTAAAAGATCAATTTTCGCAGGATACTTTGTTCACTCTCCAATAACTCATGCTGAACCCGGAAATGTTTTATTCTTCTTCAAGCTGATGGACTGTGTATCCATTTCCACCCAATAATATAACTCCGATTTGGTCTATCAAGTTATACACAGGTCAAGCTTGAAGAGGGTTAAAACATCATCTGGATTCTAGTTAGTTCCCTACCAAAGGTCATGGTCACCCCAAAATAGGGAAATCATTAAAAACCACATTTTTGTGTCTGATACGTTGGGGGGATACAGTCATGACAGTGTGTCCTGTACCAAAACTGAGGTTGAGCAGGCCAGAATATTTCAGTAATGGACAGAACTCTATTTCTGGTTCCATGTATTTCATCCATGTCGACCCATTGCACCCTTTAAATATCATACGTTTAGCCTAGCAAACGGAAACATTGTCTTAGGTTCCGTAAATTAGTTCGCGCAGAACCTACATGGACCAGGTTCTGGTCTGTCACAGTCAAAGGTCAAGATCACTTTGACCACAAAATCAAGAAGTTATTTTAAATAAATTTATGTCCATAGATACATTAGGGGGAAACGATGTCACAAACCAAAATTCTCAGGTGAAGGTCAAGGTCACTGTGTCCCTAAAATTAGGAAATCATTGAAAATTGAAATTGGTGTAGACCAGGAATGTGATTTGTGGGCATATATTGCAGTCAATTTATCTCTATAGACAACTACATGTAGCACAATAATGTCAATCTGCCTCTGCCAATGCAACTACTATATGATAATCTATAGTTGAAGAAGAGGTATCAGAAGGCCCAACCAGGCCAATGTATGGTACCTGTACAAGTTCCACTGCAACAATGTTGTTCTTCTTCACATCATGCAAACTGTAGCTGCCATATTTGGCACAGTGGCCCATTGAATCACACCGCCCATCACCTGCCAAATGGATTTGATTTTCTAACGACATAATGGCTAAATTGTTTTTCTGGTGGCGGCTCCAAACTTGGCGAACAGCATAATGAAGATAGTGCCTTTGATGTTGGAAGAAAGTACTCGAGCTGATGGTGGCAACTCCCCACTGGCGAAGAAACCCAATGATCTTACTTGGAATACAGCCTGTGAAAAGGAGAGCAGCAGACATGGCTAGGTTGCCCTCTGGTATTGACCTGTTGATTGGTTGGCTCTTCCATATGAATGTTCCACCACAACTGACACACCACTGTGTGACAGATATCATGGTGCCAACCACTTTCCAGGATATTTTGCCTACTGCTCCTTTTATTCCACACAGATGACAAATGAAGAATAGCTGCTGTAACATGGTCTTGAAAACAACAAACTTTTCAGTGCTCTCCTTGCTGACTCTGCAAATAGAAATATCCAAAGATGCTGAGACACGGAATATACTAGAAAAATCCCAAACAGAATCTCATTGTTTTTCAAAGTTGCTATTTATGTAACCTAAAATGTAGAACATTCCTGACTGGATCACCCGACACCATTTGTAAACTACTCCAATCTCTTGTTCGAACTGGTCAATGAAAATAAACCCAGATCCAGAGTGGCGTTACAGGATAGTCTCTTCAGCTGGGCTGTTTGTATTTAGATTACAAATAATGCATCAAACACAATATCATATTTTGCATCTAATACATAGGACTGAAGTACATGCATATATCATACCTTGCAAAATAATCTGAACAAGAGCCAATCTTGTGTACCCAATTTGACAAAGATACATGCAGTAATTTCCTGAGAATTCATTATAACAAAATTTCATGGGGAAATTAATTGGATTTTCGAATCGAAGCAGAAAAGGCATCTTGCACAACTAAACCCCAAGGGGAACCTGTGTACCAAATTTGAGAAAGATCCGTGCAGTACTTCCTGAGAAATCACGATAGCAATGTTTCATGGGGAAATCCAGGATGGCCACCTAGTGGTCATGGATTTTCGAATTGGACCGAAAAAGGTATCTTGTACAATTAGCCCCAAGGGGAACCTGTGTACCAAATTTGAGAAATACCCAAGCAGTACTTCCTGAGAAATTACGATAGCAATGTTTCATGGGGAAATCCAAGATGGCCGCCTGGTGGCCATATTGGATTTTCGAATCGAAGCAGAAAAGGTATCTTGCACAACTAGACCCCAAGGGGAACCTGTGTAGCAAATTTGAGAAAGTTCCATGAAGTAGTTACCAAAAAATAATGATGACAAGATTTCACTGGCAAATTCAAGATTTTGCCACCATGGCAGACATATTTAAAATCATAACGACACCGCATGAACAAATTCTGGTGTACTTATTGGGGGGGACACACCTGCCAAGTTTCAGAGCGGTTTCAGAGAAGAAGATGTTTACGCACGACTGACGACGGACAACAGACAATCAGGTCATGACATTTAGCCCATCGGGCCTTCAGCCCAGATGAGCTAAACTCTTTGCGGTGTTGCGTTTACAATCCCAAAGTTAACTGACGGACCAACAAATGGATGATGTGATACCGTAATATGTGACGGGCATTATATGAAAATTGGATCTGTAGATAGAAAACTGTCAAAGATCAATGAAATTGTCAATTTGTGCTTTCAGGTCACTCTTCCACTCCTATGATATCCACTTACAAAAAAATTACAACTGTATACAGAAATCGGTTCCAGATATAGATATAGAATAGAAATAGATACAGAAAAAAAAAGAAAAAAAAATAGGAATAGATATGAACCAGACACGAGAACCCCGCCGGAAATCGCCATCACATACATCCGAAAGGCGGGTGTATTAAACAAATTATTATTATCCCTCAACCTAAATCATAGCATTTCTATTGGTCAATTTACTGGGGTGTAAAAATCTGTACACCCGGATCTTCCCATGTTAGTGTCTAGCCGATCTGACCAATCACATGACCAATCTCGTTACTGCCCTATATTGATCCATGTGGGATGGTGTGGATGTACAGTACCTCTAATGGAAGGGCTTCCAGGGGATGAAAATTCATGATTCACGTGCGAAAACAAACTTAAATTTTCTACTATTTCTGACGTGAGATACCATTACAACTATATTGACCAGAATGCCAACATAATGTGTGTATTCTACTTCTCGAGACTATAAATACAACGAACATAAGCGTTTTCTGGTTAAGCAAAAATTATGCATAAATGGTACCGAGCCAAGGTCAGTGAGTTGTGCGCTTTCAAAAACCATTTCCCGAAATCAACACGAAATATTATTCACAGCCACTGATATGCAATGAAAGGAAGTTTGATGCGTTCTGTTCAATCAAACTTTTAGACACACATACCTTGTAAACGCTTATATTTAGCTTCAAAATTGAACACAGACACAGCTCGGCGCTCGTGTTGCGCGCCTACATTTGTGTGGACAACGGGTTTTGTGAAAATGGGGACCGGTTTCATACATGGATGGACACATATATGCTGAATACCAGTTGTAAAGTTTCAGTAAAATGACTTTGTAACACTATAATTCGATATGAATCGAACACAACTTCGATTTCTTGTGCACTACACAAGAGATCACAGAATGAATGGGAGTGCAGGTTAAATATACAGCATATCAGCTGGCCTGATGTTCATGCACTACCATTTAAAACGACTTCCTGTTCTACATTAATATATTTTCAGTTTCGAATTAATCAACAGAATTTTAGCGACAAACTACCTTTTAAAAATTCTTGGTATAAAGGACAGTGACTCCTGTTCATTCTGTGACTATCAGAGGGAGACCATAGAACATTTATTTTGGGACTGTGATTATATCCGCTAGCTCTGGCGAGACATCGAGACAAGGTTACGTAATAAAACGAAATTACCCATTACATTTGACGCGAACATAGTTCTTTTCGGAGAGACCACAAAATCAAACTTTTCAACTATATTAAATCTAATTTTAATTATAGTCAAGTACTACATTTATCAGTCAAAACTAAAAGGTAAAAAAATGTCAATTTTTGCGATTCAAAATATCATTAAACAAAGATTTAAAATTGAAAAATATGCAGCAATTTGGAAATCGAAAATCGAAAGGTTCAACAAAATTTGGGAACCATGGCTCAATGCAATAATATAGTGTATCATTCAAAATGACATATACCCTATTAAGATTGACCGCTATAAAAAAAGACATGAGGCACTGTAAAAAGTGAATAACATGTGAAACGTCAGCAGAATCTAGTCAAATGTGTATATAGGACTAAATGTCCACTTATTTATGTAACAACTTTATCATTTGAATCAACCAAAAAAGATATATATATATATATGATTTTTCTACTAGATTTCGGTTCGGGGTGAGTGGAAGGATATGTGTGTGTATGTGTGAGTAATGAAAACTAAAGTGCCAGATTTATTTATTTATGTAGACGACAATTTTTCTCTTTTTTTTTTTATATATATATATATATACTTATATGTAACATTGCATGATAATGAATTGGCAATAAATAAAATAATTTAAATAAAAATAAAAATAATTCGATATGATAATTTAATAAAAGGATTGAGGGATAATAAATCTGTTATCCAGGGTTTTTTTCCCAGGATGTAATATGTTGCCGATGCTATTTTGCATAAATGCGAGTTTACATCAAATGATGGTATCAATTATGTTGGCTAACAGCCAAATACACACCACTGTAGTCCAATATCCTTTGATGTCCTGTGCAATTTTGTTCTCAAAATTGTCTAATTCTAGAAAAGATTCGCTGCTTTCCAATGATAGCTGGTAATTATTCCTAACAAAGGGAGACTGAATGCTAAATTCAAAGAATTAATATCCGATGGTGACATGATTGAGTAGCAATGCATTTTATAGGGTATTAATTTATCATTAGCTTGAAAATATTTCAAGTGATATTAATACCTCCTTAAGAAGATTCATACCAACTAGTTCAAAACAGGTAACCTGTGTATGAGCATGTGTGAAAACTGGGAAGCAGAACACTTTTTCTTCAAATCCACTGTTTGCATGGTTCATCCTTGATCAAGTTTCGGCACCCTTCCCATATTATGGACACTCTAACAATTTGGAATATGCTTTTTGAAAATATACTTAGTTCTGAAACAGTTGTGTGTGTTAGTTATCAGCAATACCAACCCATCTATTCCTTCATCAATATCATCCTCCACCTCATCTTCCAAGTCAGTAGGGGTCCATTCTTCATCTGACCCATCTACATCTAACACCTCATCTGACTCATCTGATTCTTCATATTCATCTTCATCCAAATGTATATCCATAGTATTAGTTTCTAATTCATCATTCTGTGGTGGTGGCACTGTCAAGTTCACCTGTACTCCCTTGGATCTAAATTTGGGTCGCATCTGAAAGCCTGAAAAAGAATAGAAAATGTGTGCATAACCTATCTCAAAATCTTGTATCGGTTATGTTCCTTGGTTTTCAATAAATTATGATGTAATGTAGGCTCAGTCATGTCGGCATCATGTATATTGAATTAAATTAGGTTGCATCATAGCAGTGCACCACACAAGAGAAAGTAATCATGTAGCCCTCTTCTTCTTTGACCACATCTTCATTTCTTCATTTTATCCAGCCAATTTCTATGTTCCCACTTCGAACTTCCCTTGATATATCTGGATCCCTTCAATGGTCAAATGACCTATAAATAGACACGAGACGTCACTGACCTCGAAAACATTTGAAATTCAAATTGTGTCGCACAAGAGCGTTATTGATTGGCTGACCTAATCAGTGGGCACCATATTAGGAGGAAAGACGCCGCTAATAGAGGATGATGTCACTCTATGTGACTTCACTCGCAATCGATGTGTTCGTTCTGATTGGTTCTTCTGTCATTAGCTGGTGAAATTTACACCTCAGATTTTGAATGCTGAAGGGGTCAGATAAATGAAGGCAGGTTCGAAGTGGAAACATAGAAATTGGCTGGATAAAATGAAGATGCTTTGACCACTGCAAGAACTATTTTGTGTCTCTGAAACATTATCATGTTATGAAACATTCATTGCATTTTACCTTTGATGTGCCAATTTTGTTTCAGTTTCATGATTCTATTTACCTTTACTCCGAACTGAAACGCTAGCAGTGGACTGCCTAGCTGTATGGTTGGAGAGTGTCCTAGGAGGCAAGTAGGCATGGTAGGGTTTAGAATTTTCAGTTGCAGCCACGCCCACGGATGTCAAAGGCAAAGGAATAGGACCTTCTGCCGGTACTGAAGCTACATTTGGTACAGGAGATACTGCAGGTACAGGAGCTTCTACCAGTACAGGACTATCCGCCACGCCAGCAATTGCAATTATCTAAAAAAAATTATGAAGTACATAAAATGTGTGAATGTTGCTGCTGCACTGTGTTTATCAAATTTGAATAATAAATCATAATAAAAATGTTACAGTACTATTGGTGACTTTGTTATCATGCTTTTATGATGTGAACAGAAACAAATGTTTACCCTTTGCTTTTGTCTCTTCTCGAATGCTGCTCTCTTTGGCAAAGGAGCAGAACGTTTACGAGTTTCACTGGCACTGGCTTCAATTGTTGGCACTGCACCTGGCCGTAGGCACCGCCATCTACAACCAATAAACACATTAAATACAAGTATTCTGTTTTTAAAAAAAAATATTCGAATTTGGAAACAATTAACCAAGTGAATGTATTAAAATAACAGTTTCTTTGCTTATTAGCTTGTGGATTGATGTCTGTGATTGATTATTTTCACATTGATGACAAATTCATTTCATTTCTGCTGATAAACAAATTGTTCATAAATTAATGTCTTTGGTTAAAGAATACATTGTAGATGTCATAATATTTCCAGGCATTGACCCTTCTCATGTTGATTATACCAATATTGGCAGACAGCCTTGCTTTACTGGTTTCATACAACCCAGTCAGTGGTAGGATTTTACAGAAACCAGCCTGGGATTTTGAATCTTATGCTCAATAACTAGCGATCTTTTCCGTATTTTCGAGTTGAACTATACAATGACTCCCACTAATTGTATTTGAAAGAATAATCCATATTTTCAGAAAAATGTTATTACTACCACCCTACCCCCCAAACATTGTTTCGAGTACCGGTAGGCCTAGTTCAACAAGCAATAGACCCTGTTGACATTTAATTTTGTGATATTGACAGGGTTCAGCCGTTCAACTGAAATTTCCTATCATAAACATTTCGGTCTCCGCACCTGTATTGTCAATATCACCAATATATAAAAAAAAAAAAAACGGTCTGCCTACATATTGGTATAACCATGGATGTAGGCTCAATAGTATTTACATGAAAAGGGTCAATGCCTGGAAATCTTTTGTTGAACCATGGAGCTCCATGGCTGAACTACTGTAGGGTCCAATTCATTCTTTTTTCTTTTATTTTGACAGATCAGATCTGGACTGATCATGATATCGGTGGAGTGAAAAACACCAAACTATTCATTGGATAATTATGCAGCTCAGTACACTGCTGTTTTCCTGTCCCCTTTACTATATGGAATATATAAATGTTCAAATGCCTAAAACATTCTCAAGAAAGTCGGAGTTCTGTTGATTCTCGCTCATTTCTCCTGCAGCCTGAGCCTCGACTGTACGGCAACAACAACAACAACAACGACAACGACAAGGCAAATTATACATACGACATTTTCTCCTGTATCAATGTTCCTTTCTTGGTATTATTTGTAAATCGGTCTAAAGATTATCAGTCACTAATACCTTGAGTGGTAGCCCGCCTCTGCTCTCATCGGAGACAATGGCACTTCGAAACATCCTTCTTCGAAGTGACGTGAGCAGATAGCCGATGACTTGTTCCCAATCCCCGGTGCTGAAAAATTTGCTCGTTTGGCACGGACGAAATTCACCCACTTCCTCCTTATCGTAACTGTAGTTGGAAACACGTGTAAAGAAATACATTTCTGTCGGTCTGGCTCCTGGTTGCAGCCGTACACCACACACCTATTTGGCATTTTGTTGCCTCACCAACATAGCAGACATGTTGTTTCCCGCAATCGCTCCCTGATGTGACGTCACTTTCGGAAAATACCGGAAATTGCCGATGTTTTTGTTTTTCATGCAACTTTTATTAAAACCCCTCACAAATGCTAAATAACCCGTGTCCTGGTATAATTCCTGTGAGATTGTTTATTTTATATACCTTTACTCATTTTAAAACCAACATACACTGAGACTGAATTAGCTCTTTAAGGCCTCTACTGAACCGCAGGCACGCAAAACAAGAGTTGTGGGCGGTGGTGTTAGGGTGAAGTGTCGAAGTATGGGGTCTCTATAGTCCGTGAGCTACTAGGGCTCACCTTGCACCCCCCCCACTACAGACCGAAACTATGTTTTTTATGTGCTTTAGGACATGTCAAATAAGAAACAATTTGTTAACAGTCGATAAACTGGGACTCACTACCCTTTTAATCACTTTGAAATTACTCCTGTGTTAATAAGTACAATTTTTGTGACAATAGGGGGTAGGGTTACAAGAATAGTCTTATCTTCCATAATTATTATCCAATCTTTATAATGTTGGCCACATATTATTCAGCATTGATTGCTGCATCGAATATTTACAAGATAATATCACTATTTGTTGGGTATGACGTCCCACAGGGACCATACATACAAAAGTAGGAGTAGTAGCGAAAGCGGGCATTTTGGGGTGCGTGAGGGTGTGCTTGAACGATTGAGGGACCATTCTTGGTTCGAATGCATCGTGTGAGGTGTCAAAGTGAAGCCCTCGGTATGTAGACCACGGCTTGAGGGATGTTCACATGATCTGTGACGCCATTGGTGATGTCATCAGTAGGAGTAGTAGACAAAGTAGGCATTTTGAGGGTTTGAAGGAAGGTTTTTGGCGTAGAGATGGACCATCTGATGCGAATTCCAACAAAAACCATACCATTCGTCATCTACATGCAGACAGTTACTAGATGACACCCCACGCGGTCCATTTAGACCACGGATGGTCCATCTCTACCCCAAAAACCTTCCTTCAAACCCTCAATGGCTACTACTTCTACTGATGACGTCACAGATCATGTGGGGATACCTCAAGTCGTGGTCTACATACCGAGGGCTTCACTTTGACACCTAACATGACACATTCGAGCCAAAAATGGTCCCTCATCGCTCAAGCACACCCGCACGCACCCCAAAACGCCCGCTTTCGCTACTACTCCTACTTTTGTATGTATGGTCCCTGTGTGACGTCATACGCAACAAATAGTGATATTATCTTGTAAATATTCGATGCAGCGATCAATGCTGAATAATATGTGGTCAACATTATAAAGATTGGATAATAATTATGGAAGATAAGACTATTCTTGTAACCCTACCCCCTATTGTGACAAAAATTGTACTTATTAAAGGTGAACTGAAAAGCTTTCCAATGTTCTGTTAAAATGTGATAAATCAAGAACTTCTATAGTTGTTACATATATGTGTGGTAATAATTCTGTGGGTTATTGTTTTATTTTGAGTATATGAGAAGTGAAAACTTAAACGAGAGCCAGAACTTTTAAAAACGTCATCGCTTGCCTCCCGTTGTTTTTAGAACGTCATGACGTTATAGTGGCCCTCGCTCATTCATCCGACGTAGCATGACGTCACATTTACATAACACTTGAGTGAATGGGACCACTATAACGTCATAACGTTCTACAAACCAAGCGAGACAAGCGATGCAAGTTTTCAAGCCGGATTTATAACAGGATAACTTGAATATTGTTATTAGTACAATTTTGCAAAATATATTTGCCCCAAAAACGTATAAAAGTTATGTCACATAAGACAAGATGTATATAAGCAGCATTTTAGATAAAATTAAAAGCTTTGCAGTTCACCTTTAACACAGGAGTAATTTCAAAGTGATTAAAAGGGTAGTGAGTACCAGTTTATCGACTGTTAACAAATTGTTTCTTATTCGACATGTCCTAGAGCACATAAAAAACATAGTTTCGGTCTGTTGGGGGGGGGGGGGGGTGCAAGGTGAGCCCTAGTAGCTCACGGACTACTATATATAACCACATGCTTTATATAAATCAACATAACGGTGAGAAACGGACTTTGGGTGAATCAAGAAATAAACGGTCGAGACACGCCTCCGGCAAGAGAGGTGACACACTGATCAGCTGTCGCGACTGACCAATTAGAATTGAGAACGAAACCCGCCATAATCTACAGGCGGAGGATTTAATATCCAAACAACAGAATGACCAATCTCTTCCCGACATGATGGAGACTGTGACGTCCACCTCTGATGTGCCTGTTGATATCAATCAACCAGAAACTATGGAGATCCTGGATGATTACTGCCCGCCTTTGCATGACCATGAGGAAAATGTTCTTGATGAACTATTGCAGACACTTCAGGCTGTTGCAGCAAAAGAGAAGTATGGAGATCTGGTGGACGATTTGGAGGAGTCGGCTACCATCCTGATAGAGCAAGTTGCTCAAACATGTGATGCGGACCCTATAAACACTGTTGATGATGCAAGAAGTTCAGTGCACTGATCAGCTGTCGCGACTGACCAATCAGAATTGAGAACGAAGCCCGCCATAATCTAGCTAAGATTCATAGCGTCTCCCTTCCCTCACCGCTATGCCGACGACAAATACATTTCCCTGGTGGTAATTCGAACATCTCCATGGCGCACTTGTTATTACCTTTGCGCCCTATTGGATTAACTTGAGAAAAAGGGCCGCCATGAATAAAAATATCATAATCGATGTTGTGATCATCACCCCCTGTATACACGGGGTCTATTATGACGGAAATGCCCATCTTCTTGACCCTCGATTTCAGATGATTTTGAGGCTCCATAGGGATAATTTTAATGTCTGTACTTAATTTTCGACCTATGAATGGCCATTTAGTCTGCCATTTCTGTATTTTTATTCATGGTGGCCCATTTTCTCAAGTTAATGAAGGTCCAATTGGGCGCAAAGGTAATAATAAGTGCGCCATGGAGATGTCCGAGTTACCACCAGGGAAATGTATTTGTCGTCGGCATAGCGGTGAGGGAAGGGAGACGCTATGAATGTTAGCTAGCCATAATGTAACTGTTCCTATATGGATGGACACTTACATTGAATTTTGAATCGCCCGGCAAAGGTAAAAAATTGTACAAATTTACTAATTTGACGACAGGAATATATAATAAAGTGATACTTGTAGAATATGCTGATGTATTTTGTTTGGCGGTAAACCGTTTATTTCTCGATTCACCCAAAGTCCGTTTCTCACCTTTATGTTGATTTATATAAAGCATGGGGTTATATATAGAGACCCCATACTATACATTTCACCCTAATACCACCGCCCACACCCCCTAAAACTCTTGTTTTGTGTGCCTGTGGCTAAACTGAACAAATACATTAACATCTGCCATACTTCAGTTATGCTGGATTCACTGATTCCGTGGGCAGAGGCATACAAGTTCGAACGAACGCCCATTTTATCATTGATAGTTTGAACTTTAGATTGAGATTATGTTCTTCATTGCTATATAGCTGAAAAATTGTTGAATGCGACATAAAATTGAACTCTCTCTCTCCCCTCAATGATAGATACAAGAAGTTCGAGATTCATTTTCCAAGACTTCGTCCCATTTTAAGTTGACCCCTCTTTTTGGTACTTCGAGACACTGGAAATTTAACTGTTTTTGCACTGTTGGTTTGGGAAAGTTTATATTTTAGGGCATGGGCAAAGCCTGTGCCTTAAAATTTATAAACTTTCCCAAAATATCTGCGCATAAAATAACCATTTAGCATGCCTATGAAAATATTATTTCTATTATATTGCACCACTCATATTGATTATAAACAAAGATAATAATGAAAGGTTGAAAAAAATATGGTAAACTTTGACATCCTTTCTCTCCTTTGTTAAAAAACTCGTACACTGATGTTGGCACGCTCCCGTCTCTGTTTGCACCGTGCCAATATCAGCGAGTTTACACTGGTCTCCCAAATGGGGAGTGATTTTGTCAGTTGTGTAGAAATTACGTGGATATATGTTTATTAGTGTCTCTTTGTTAATAAATTTCACAATGGAAACTACAGTTAAACTTGAGAAAGAAATTGCATCTTGTAATTTGCTTGTTTTATTCAATTGTTTATTGTATGATTAAAGCAGACATCCCTTTCCTTACCCGACTTGTGAAATTGAATATCCCAATGGACACCAGTCTGCACTTGACGCGTGATGATTTCTCATAACTGTGCTAAAACATGTAATAATTGCACAGTTAGCTCGATGTTATTGACACAAGTGTTACAGAATGTTGGATTTTGCTGCTTGCTTCTAAACACATTAGTTAATGTTGTGTTGAGATTCATACCAGTATGCTGTTGGTTGTGATACTTAAAAAAAATTAAATAAAACCTAGTCGATATACCTACCTACTTAGTGTTCTTAAGTTTGTTACAGGCAACTAAATATTGTAGATATGTGCTAAGAATAAAATGAAATTAGGTGAAGGCAAGTTGCAGTAGTTGTGTATATACAGCTTTACACATGTACAAACCATATCCTAAACTTGGCGGTTAGCTGCAACGACATTTTGAAATGAAAAGAATTTCATAAAATATGGTCTACAAATGCTGTTGGTAAATTAGAAGAAATAGAGTAGTTCATGTTTAGTTTCAGGCAGTACGTATATTGAACAATTTCTACTGCATGATTGCCTTGATGATGTTTTGCCATGTTTATTTCATTTAGGTATAGTATTCGGCTATTGTATTCGCCGATTGTCTTCGAAGACATTCCATTAGTATTCGAATACAATCATGGGATGAGTCCATCGATCTGGATTGTGGTTCTGCATTGTGGTTCAACCGGCTATAGCCTTTGAATACAAATCTAATTTAAATATTTCGGCGCATATACACACAGTCGAAATACAATCGTTTGCTTGAAGACATTCCAAATACAATGTGTCCCAAAAGGCCAACATGAGAACGAATAAAGAACATTGTATTCACAATACATTTTCAACACAAAAATACCACTAAACCACCGCATAACAATATTACATTCGGAAGACAAATAAAATGTATTCGTCTTTGATATGGGAGGACATTAAGACACAACTTGTACATGTTGAAAAAAAATCAGTTGCAGGTTGACCGCTAATGTCCAAATTTGCCCTAGGACAATAAGAGGCGGTTAATGTCCAAACTTAGGACATTAACACGCACTCGCTGCGTGTTAATGTCCAATTTGGACATTAACGGGCGTTTGGACATTAACAGTGTCTACATACACCTCCAAATTGTGAAAATATTTGGACGAAGATCAGACCCGCTGTACATCTGTACAAACCCCCTGTAGCAGGGATATGTACATCTGTACAGGGGGTCTGCAGCTCTAATCTTCTTCATGAAAACACTTACTTAATCTGTCACCAACCCCGCTTTCACAAAACTAAGTACATGTACATGTAGGCCTATGTGCAATGATAACCCCCCTCCCCCCCGACACACACAAATTGGCTACAAAAATTTGGAGCTGGGTGATTAGATTTTAGAGCTTGCGAAATATTGATTTAATGGAAATGCTGTAATTTCTCTCTTTCATCTTTTTCTTATCCAGATCGTTGAGGATTAACAGCAGTGAGGATTGTGGGATATTAGCAGGGACATATATCGAGGAGAAGTAGTAGAGGCTGAGCAGGGACATATATCGAGGAGAAGCAGTAGAGGCTGAGCCCCGTTGTTGATGATGGGGATCACAATATTACTTGTGGCCTGTGTGCTGGCTGGCTCTCAGGCTCAAAGTAAGAAAACTGCATGCAAAACCATAAATTTTGCTCATTATATTCACTGTACAATTACATACATGTACATGTAGTTCAAACAAGCATGACCACTCACTGCCCATTGGCCTGTTCACAGTCACACTGTATTCATGCTCAAGCATCCATGTATTCATTACATGACGTTTGGGTCAGTTACATTGTAACACGGTCAACCATTCAACTGACACAAGCACAGTTTCCACAGATATCTTCTGTTTCTACTACATGTAGTGCAAGCTTTTGTAATATTTACGATTTATCCAACCAATTACTGCTAAGTACAAGATTAGCCAGGGCTAACCTTCCCCAGGGCTCTTTATAGGTGCGGAGATTTAACAGTGTATATAGGTGAGATGAAATACAAATCCATGAGTTGAATATTCCATCGTTGTTAGATCAGAAATGATAACGCAAATAAAAATGACTTGTATTAGCAGTAGACAAGAAATGACTACCATGTGCTTTAAATTTACGTTGTTCATCTCAAACAGATTTAATGATAACAAGCTCATTATGTTTGATACGTTGTAAAACATTTTTTTTTCCCCACTTGTCCTCATTTCTTCAGTGCCAGAAGGTATGTATGGTTATCTCCCCTGACTATGGAGAGTTATCTCCCCCTGTTTTGCCCTGTTGTGATTGACTTGGACAGGTGGTTGGGGTTAGATTTCTAGTTAATATTGTTGTCGTAAATGAATTTTGCGAGCGCTAAGCTTACAAATGTGCTTTAGATATACATGTATGTTGTTGATGTTAGAAGATCCAGCATGGCCGCATGAGTTCCAGCCAACAAGTCCAGGATGAGTAATATTTTAACTCCATCTGCAGTTCTGACTTATAGAATACTTTATTGACACATCAACACAGTCATGAGACTGGTAATCGAGTCATATAACAAACATAATGAGTAACGACCTGTACATGTAGGCCAATACTCGACAAGACAAACAAAAACCAAGAGCCGGACTATACATAAAGTGATAAAGTAGATTATAAGATTCTGTAGAATATATAGACTGATACTGCTTAGGGGTCATTCTCACGGAAAGGCACATTTTCACTTGGGGAAATACCTCAAAATCAAGATCACCAATGACTACAGAATTTGATTTCAACAGAGTCTCCATTGACAAAACTCTTTATAACGCATACAATAAATGCAGAAATTCCGAATAATAAATTTTTAATAACACTTAACGGTGGAATTGTCTTCAATCATGTCAGTGGTGTTACACAGGAATGACCGGTAGATTGGGCACTAAGAGGACAGAAATAGTAGGATACATATATGCTAGGCAATACATTGCGTATAACTATGACTAATGATGACAAAATATTGAAGTTAAGAAAACCGGTTTGTTTTTAATTTTGTAATTATGCTACCTAGCTCACCAAAATCAGTCAATTGGACCGCATGTAAGCGCTGGAAAATTTAAAAGGTCGAGGTTTGAAAGCTTTTTATAAGATCTGCCAGCTTGTTGGAGATGACCCAAGACCAAGTCTGTGCACTAAGATTTTCGACTCTGTGATAAAAATGAAAAATTTGAAAATCAATTTTCCTATTTCTAAGCTTAAACTTACCTTCACATACTTTTTGCTATCGTGTTCTTACGCGATTGCCTAATTGTAATATATTACCACAGAATAAAAATAGTCCCTGTACTGCCCCAATGCCCATGCGCGAGTACCCAGATCCCACGTGACCGACCACGTCACTTCCTTCTTCCCCATTCAACGCAGTGTGAATAACCCATCAGCGGGGAGGCTGGGAGGGCCATCACAGTATGTGAAGGTAAGTTTAAGCTTAGAAATAGGAAAATTGATTTTCAAATTTTTCATATTTCTTGCGCTGTTAAACTTACCTTCACATACTTTTTGCTAGAATACCATAGCAGGACGGAGGGAATGAGTGGTCGGAAACAAAAGGACCCCGAGCATAAGCGAAGGGGAGTACAGGAGTCAGCGAAGTAATCAAAGACCATAAATGTATAATAATGACGATACGGTCCTTGATATACTCATCCGGCCTATAGTAACTACAGGCCCAGTGAATAAAGCTGACATACACTAGACCCAAAAATCTCACCCCCCCCCCCCCTTCTTTTTGAAAAATTGGGGAGAGCAAGATTACTTACCAAATTACAAAATGGTAAAACCACAAGAAGGTCTAGTGCATAGAGCAGGCATGGGAATTGTAACCACAGGAAAGTGTAAAATCTACTTCAAAAAAGTCTGAAATTTCAAAATTTTGATAAAAGTCTGCAATCAGCCTTATTGAAGAAAATTTCCATGCCTGATAGATATGGACGAGTGACCAACAGCCTGGGCACCACAACGGTCCCAGGGTGTAGCAATCCCGTCCTAACAACATCCAATCCCATACGTGGTGACAAACAAACGTATCGCAAACCTCCAGATACGATCCTAAAACGTCGTCCACAGACTCCAAAGGAAACAGGATGTCAGTACAGCCCTGAACTGATGAAGCAATACCAACGAGAGTGAAATAGCCTCCGCAGGTACGTCCGTGTACGCCAAACGAGAAGTATGGAAAGCTAGGAAGAACATATATAATATTTCCTGCTAGAAGAGGGACCGAAACCGGCACAAAACAAAACACGTGTTTGTACGCGCGAGCTATAATCAGGGCCCATAACTCTGCCATGATTTCAATTATAGACTGCAGAACAGAGTCGGTAGACGGACTCCGGAAAAAGCCATAAGGAGACATAAACCAAAGACAAATCCGTAAGAGTAGAACCTGTAGATATGCCGGGATGACGAAATCCGGTTCATACTCCATGAATCACACGACAGTGCATAAAATAGCGAAGTCTGGGGGAAAAAAATGACTAGGTGTTAGAGCCCATCAGCTGCACTAAGACCTAGACAATAGTTTCCCGTGAAGTATCAGCCAAACTCCAGCGGTAACAAGCTACCAGACTGCAGGAATATAAAAAAACGTAAGTCATCTATGATCACAGAAGGTTATAATTAGATGTCATACATGTAGACTGAAAAACACTCCTGAAAACGATACAGCGCCCAAACCAGCTCCGGAACTGCAACGTCTGGAGTGAATCTCAGTACCCATCGGAAAGCGACGGGGTGAACAAACGACTCCATGCAACCATCATACTCCAGGGAGTGGAAGAAAAATTACGTGGAACGATGGGATGACACCTGAACAACCCGAGAGATCGTTCTAGAAGAAAAGCTGGCAGAAGGAGTAGCAGCGGCCGAGGAATGAGTCCTTCAGCCAGATTACGCCCAAACGAACGCAAAACGCTGCCAAGACAGCTGGGATCGTAGTATGAGAAATAACAATCAGAAACAAAAGGTCGCTGAAATTACTCATAAATGAGGCATTCTACGAGTATAACAGTCACCCGGTCGTAAGAACCTGATAGAGAGTCCGACATACCGGAAACGTGATAAACTCGTAGCGACGATCCCTAAAAGCAGGAGCAACAGGGGAAACAAAACACAGTTCCCCGTGCTTGTTATGAAGGACAAAAGCTATGATAATGTCTGACACAACACAAGCGTAGGTTATTGAGAATTAGTAGACTTCCGCTGTAACGAGAGGAGTGTCAATTCTCGAACCAAAAATGTTCTCCAGCCCTCCTCGACGCAGTCTTACAAGACTGGCTGAGACGGAGGAAGAAACACCGGTCAAAAAGTTCTCCGATAAAAGTAGTGCAGTACCGGTGAGATTTGACCTCCAAAAACGATATAGGTGCGTACTGGGCCGAACACAACAACGCCACCGCAAAGATACCTCAGTGTCGGAAGAAAAGAACAGCAACACTACCGCCGGAATGAAGGCTCTTCCATCTATTCATCCACAAGAAGAGGAAAATAGATTCTGTGCTTACACTGCAGGTAATACAGAAACTGAAAAAGTCCGGGGTAGCTCGGTAAGTGACAAAGGTCATGGAAACAGAAGGAGTATCCTTCAGCATACAAACCCGTACATGTTGCTGAACTACTCCACAGCAAACTGAAGGAAACGATGACGAAGCGACGCAGCCTCATACACCACTCTGGATACTCACGTAAAAAGACGGAACCGACCAGGTCAGTCAAATCCGAATTAGCCCTCCTCGTATAGGAAGAACGGAAATGAGGAAGCCAGGAGTAGTGTATAGCAGAGTAGTATACAGTACCCGAATTGAACAAATAGCGCCTCACTGCGCATGCGCAGAACCTGTTTGTGACGTCACAGCACAAAAAATGTGGCGGTTTTGTGGCGGTATTGGGGTGGTGTGCGCATGCGTGATGTGTGGGAGGTGGGTACAAGATGGCCGCCAGTGGAAGATGTGGGAGGTGGGTACAAGATGGCCGCCAGTGCAACATGTGGGAGGTGGGTACAAGATGGCCGCCAATGATCATGTTCGGGCATGTTCGGGCATGTTCGGGCAAAAAAAAAGTTCCGGCAAAAAAAAAAAAAAAAAATGTATTCATGCGCGGTGATGCGGTTTGGCCGTGGTTTTGGCGGTGATTCGGTCTCGGAAAAAAAGCTTCCGCGGAGAAAAAGTAGTCCCTAGATAAAATGGTCCGATGGGGTCGAGTGAGGTATCAAAGTGAAGGTTAGGTGAAGGAGCATCTAATGGGCTGGGTGTGGGGTTGAAATATCGTCATTCTGCGCATGCGCGGCGGCCGAAGGGTATGAAAATAGCCTTTTTGAAGCTAGGGGAGCCCCTAGTGTACCGATGGGGTCGAGTTAGGTATCAAAGTGAAGCATTCATGAAGGGGCATCTAATGGACTGGGTGTGGGGTTGAAATATCGGCCTTCTGCGCATGCGCGGTGGCCGAAGGGTATGAAAATAGCCTTTTTGTAGCTAGGGGAGCCCCTAGTGGACCGATGGGGTCGAGTGAGGTATCAAAGTGAAGCATTCATGAAGGGGCATCTAATGGGTTGGGTGTGGGGTTGAAATATCGGCCTTCTGCGCATGCGCGGAGGCCCAAGGGTATGGAAATAGACGTTTTGGAGCTAGGGAAGCCCCTAATGGACCAATGGGGTCGAGTGAGGTATCGATGTCAAGCATTCGTGAAGGGGCATCTGATGGGCTGGGTGTGGGGTTGAAATATCGGCATTCTGCGCATGCGCGGTGGCCCAAGAGTATGGAAATAGCGGTTTTGGAGCTAGGGGAGTCCCTAATGGGCCAATGGAGTCGTATGAGGTATCAAAGTGAAGCATTCGTGAAGGGGCATCTGATGGACTGGGCGTGGGGTTGAAATATCGGCATTTTGCGCATGCGCGGTGACCCAAGGGTATGGAAATAGACGTTTTGGAGCTAGGGGAGCCCCTAATGGTTCAATGGGGTCGAGTGAGGTATCAAAGTGAAGCATTCGTGAAGGGGCATCTGATGGACTGGGTGTGGGGTTGAATTAGGGTGATTGTGCGCATGCGCGGTGGTCGAAGGGTATGAAAATAGCCTTTTGGAGCTAGCAGCGCCCCTAATGGTCCAATGGGGTCGAGTGAGGTATCAAATTGAAGCTTACGTGAAGAGGCATCTAATGGACTGGGTGTGGGGTTGAATTAGGGTGATTCTGCGCATGCGCGGTGGCCGAAGGGTATGAAAATAACCTTTTTGGAGCTAGGAGAGCCCCTAGTGGCCCGATGGGGTG
>JAVTVY010001131.1:0-34282 GCA_036873755.1 Hanleya hanleyi
AGTCCTAAAATGGGCGAAGAAGGCTTTAGCTCAACCCAAGAGTAAGGCAATACCAGCCAGACCCTGAGATGACCGGCAGATGGATGAATGGTACCAGAAGCCCAATACCATGAGAGTACAACACGCATCCACACCCATGAGGATGATGATGAAGATGACGATGTTACTCCTTAGATGATACACCATGCATGATGGATGAAGATGATGTCACTCCCTGGACACTACCCCATGGATGACCAGAGAAGGACCAGATGTCCTGGCCAAGGGTTAAAGGACCAGATGAACGATGATCAAGGAGAAGCCAACCTGAAGGACACATAAAAGACACTGAATTAATATTGTCATGATTAAATGTACATGGATAATTTAAATTTAATACTTTCTATGTTGCTGAGGACAGCTAACATTTAAGCGGGGGACAGTGTGAAGATCTGATATTTTGATGTAATATAAATTTATCCATTGTTAATATTTCCAGTTCAGTTATAATGGTAATTGTTGATGAACGTCTGTCCCCGGATATTATTGTACGCGATATAGTATGTTGTTGTTGTTGTATGAAACAGACTAGGTATAGCCACGATAGATTTGTCAGAGATTTGACAGCGACCGACTTCGTTTGATTTGAAGATAACTACATCGCTATTGTTGTCGCTACTTACTGTAATTGGCTAAATGATTGTTCTAGTTGTCTATCCAGTTGTTGTAGTGAAATAACTTTCATTGTTGTTCGGTAAATCCATGTTTATTCACATATTTTGGCGAGCAGTTTCGCCGATGGTCGTCATGTTTGGAGGAAATCGATAACGAGGTTTCACTCTCGCACCAAACTTTACGTAATTTTAGAGTAACTTTCGCAGAGTTTCCTCTTTTGTAAATGATTGAATTAACTTCCTTCAATGACGATCATTCATATTCACTGAAGATTGTAGACCATTAACTTTAGATAAATGATTTAGAGGCAAAGAGTTCTCATGAGGTTTCGAGAGTTTTGGCGCACTTTATGAATTACTAGAGGTCAGCCAGAGGTCACCAGCGAGCTATAAATATGCGAACACCGACGGGATTTCTTCACTTTGCTTTGGGCGAAAGCCCACACCAACGAATGCGATTAGACGCATAGTAAAGTCACCCCGACTGCGATTAGACGCAAGGCACGGATTAGACCGTGAGTAGACAAATAAAAACTCCTCCACTATGAAATAACACCGGGTAAACCAGTGGCACTCCTCCCATGGTCAAAACACTCGGGATACAACTACCGGAGATGATCTAGCTCGGGGAAAACAAAACAAATGAAGCTCGGGATAAGAGCTCGGGGTAAATGCATCAAACGAAGGTCGGGATATTAGCTCGGAGCACAAATAAACCACGAGAGAATCTGTACGTTAACCTTAAAAAGGGGCCAAGTCAGTACGGTACCAATTTATACAGTCAGTCGCCCACCCCGAACCAAAGAAGCTCGGGATAAGAGCTTGGGATAAAAATAAAGCTAGAGGTATTCTATACGTCAGCATTGACAAAGGACTAGTCAATGTGCAGTCATTACGTCATCAGCCTACACAGTCAGTCGTCCCACCCCGACCCAAAGCAGCTCGGGACTACACAGGAGTTGTCTCCCTTGATGTGATTGAGAAGCTCTTCCAGACCACAGTTGTTGCCCTTGATGTGATGAACCATCCCAAGCCAGATGACCTCGGGGTAGCTTGGAGATTACAGCTGTCCTAACACAGGAAATACTCATGAGAGCTTTTTTTACCTCCCCTTTCTGTATATACACCATGGTAAAGGATATTGAATTGGTGCATCAGAAGCCAGATTCTTAACAGTTATATGTGCTCAAGGTTACACAGATCTAGATCTAATGATAGATCTTGGGGTATTGATGTCATGAACAAGATGAAACAAGCTGAATAAAATATTGTTATTGATTGAGAATTCAAACAGCATTTTTCCTTCATTCTTTATTGAGTATTTGGTGAAATGCACGTTCCGGTTGAAAACCGGTGGTGTCAGAACTGATAAATTAAAGGTGATTGATAGACAAATAATTAATCGCCATCCTGACCGATCAACTGAGTATTTCTTTCGGGGACTGAAGTACCGGTTGACCGTAACAATACTATGGCTGTCTTGCTTATCAATCAGCATGAAAAGTCCAATTGAAGCGAATATATAGTATACAATACTCGGCCAATAAACTAATGACTGATGAACCTCGCTCTCAAGTCTATTAGTACAAACCAATGAGAAAACTATTGCTGGAGAACTTCGATCTATTGAACCAAAACACATATGTTACAAACTCACCGAAGACATATTTGAATATGAATATCTTAAAGATAAATGATTAAAGGCCTCTGCACCATTCGGCTATGTTGTTACGAAACTCCTTTAAGGATAGCTATCCCCTTAGAGGCCATGACAATTTGTCGTCTGTATCAATAAATATACAAGATAACCATAATAAACTATATATTTGATGAAAGCATACGTCGCAGGGATTCCATCTATATGATTTGTATAACTGACGCTGCTACTGTGTAGAAAATATTCCAATTTAAAAAAATTAAAATGAAAACAATAGCGTTCATTTTTCAATTGAAATTTCATGAAAACTGTTGGTCTTGTTTCAACTTTGATGGTATACCTTGATAGGACACAATTTGAACTAGTAAACTTTATCTCATTTTTTTTAAATTTTTGCCTGGTTTTGTTTTTATAACTATTTTACTAAAATAAATTGAAAAAAATGTACATTTTTACGGTCGTTTTGTCTTAAAAGTTGGATAATTAAAAAACGAAGCCGAACTTACAAAAAGTGAGATAAAATTTTCTAGATCACCTTATAAGTAACAAGCATGCCAAATTTCAAAAGATACTTTTCGAGAAATAAACGTTTGAATTTCGGATTTTGTACAAAAATGAAAGACTAGAAATCGGGCAAAATGTGTCCAGCTATACATCTGATGAATTAATCCCTAATTTTTGCTTGAATTCTATTGTTAAATACATTTTTAATCTGTCTAATGGGACCTACTCGAATTCCTGTTTATTCTGGATAACTATTACACTAAGTTTTTTTCATCAAGTCGGTTTAAAGTCCAATTTAAACTTAAAAACCTGCTAAAACTTGTTCACACCTGTGTAGATTACTTCACGGCGGGTGTCTGAGTGAAGTGTCACTGTCATAATTAGAAACAAAAATAAGGATGTTTGCATGGTTTTGATCAGAATGGGGTACATTAATGTAAATAAGTAGGACTAATAGATAATTAGCTTACCATAATACTGCGGAAATGAGTTTTGGAAAGGGAATTTTAACAGGCAAAAATAATAGTAGCCAAGCCCAAGCTAAGGCAATCTGTTTAATTGTTCCAGGGCCTCGGAAACTAAATTTTTAATCCTAATATTGAAGCACTTCTATTTATAATTTTTATTTCATTTTTTCACCAAATGTTAGAGGAAATAGTGAATATTTGAATGAAGAAAAAAAAAAAAAAATGACCAATTTTGACCCTCTAAGGGGATAGCTATCCTTAAGGAACATAATGTTGAAGATATAAAACGTACCAGACGAACAAGAGAAAGAGTGGACTCCCTGGCAACTACGGCTCCCAACTGAAGATCTGTCACTCAGTGGTATGATCAGTAAGAAGGAAAGCCCATACCACATTAAATCTGTAACACTAGAATACCTGGACCAAAGCTGGCGAAATATTCCTATCCAGACGGATCAAAAACATAAACAACATCACTGTATCAGCTTTCATTATCCCGAAATTGAAAAGTACTAAAGGATACAAGTTACCTGACAATCTGTCTACTCTAATGAGTTAATAGTTACAATCATGTCAGTGCAATGGATAGTCGAAAATAGACCCATTCGCTCAGTTATGTGTAGCGTCGCTTTGGATTTCAATTTTTGAATTAATCTCCGTAAAAATATCAGAATGTTAAAGTAGACCAGATCTCATTCACGAAATCGAATATCTAGCCACGGAAATTGACGTTTCTCTGATATAGGTGCCGGCCTACGTTGACATCGCAGGTTATGAAATTGCAGATAAAACTGCTAAGTAGTATATAGCGCACCGCTAAAGTCTAATTCATGTCAGTGCGCATGCGCGAGAAACCGAAATGGTGTGCGCAGAATTTCTGCGCAAGTATGACGTCACTTCCGGTCTGCATGAATCGGGCGTGACCTGGGTATGACTGGTTGACCTATATCTGTATTCCTCCACGGTGATGCGGTCTGGCGGTGATGCGGTCTGCCTCCGCGGACAGAAAGTAGTCCCAAAACGTGGGTTTTCGTGAGAATGTTCGGCAATCTTCAGGGACTGATTGGGTCAAATGAGGTGTCAAAGTGAAGCGCTCCTCCAGGGTCATCCAGTCATGGGTGGGTGCATGTAAAATTAGGATTTGTCCCGAAAATATAAAAAGCGGAACACGGACTTTAACCCTACAATAGGGGATAACTTCTATCAAATCTATCCCAAAGGGCTAATATCGGTCCCTGGCTTATCGGGGCCTGTTGAGAGAGGTAGGGTGGGGGGAGTGTGTGTATGTAAATTTAGGATTTGTCCCGAAAGTATAAAAAGCGGAACACGGACTTTATCCCTACAATAGGGGAAAGCTCCTATCAACCATGTCTAGTGGGGGCTAATATCGATCTCCGGGCTTATCGGGGCCTGCCTATCAAGTCATGGGTGGGTGCATGTAAAATTAGGGTATTCATCTTACATCCGGGTTTTTTCCATGTAGGATACTGCGCAGGTCACGTGGTTTGTTGGCTTTGCGCAAGTGTGAGACGTCATTTCCGGTTTTTAGAATGACCAAAAAACTACCTCCGAACAATTTTTCCTTAGACCTTAGACGTATGGTCCGGATTTTTCATACGGGTTTTCCCCGGCCCGGCCAAGCCGCAGACAGCGCGTGCGTTATCCGGCCGCGGCTGCGCGGCATCACCGGAAGTGCGCGGGTGAATTTCGGGTCAAAAGGTCAAAGATCACATCCAGGTCAAAAGGTCAAATGTCCCCTTCCGGCAATGTCCGGCTCTCTCCGGGCCAATAGATAACCTTTATCCGCCCTCCCGAAGCACCCATGGAATGCACAGGGTCCCCGACAATATCACCAGCACTATGCCCACGTTAAATGGCCAGTGGGGAACCCTCAGTTTTTCCCAGAACCGTATTGGCACGAAAAAATACATGAAACTTATAGTAATAAACCTAATCTATAGATGTTGGACGAGTCTCCACTCGCCATCTTCCTGGTCTTTACCCGCACCTCGAACCTCTCTAGTGTTTTCACTCCACCTGTTGCTCTTGTACCTTGTAACTCCTCGTGTGCTTTTTGTGCTGGAATGCCCGCTCTTAACCCAGACCAAAACATGTACTTGGTCTGTGGGCTGATTTCATTGGCTCTCTATTTTACTGCAGTGCTCTTGCAATGTTTTCTGGACATTGCTCGGTTACATTTAGCCCCATCCTAGGCCACTGATCGGCTACTTTCTCAACGGTGTTCAAGGCCAGTTTGGTTAAAATTCGAATCCCACATGTCTGTCATAGCCTTCATGGTCGCTTGTTTTATGCTCACACAGAAAACACACAAGACAGGGTTTTGGATGAGATATCATTTTTTATTCAGTGAACAACAACAACGTGAGAACAACCACGTGAAAACTGAAGCCCAGAACCAGGGGGCTTGTACATTGAAATCGATAGAACTTAAGCCCAGAACTGGGCTTGTACATTGAAATGATGGGCCGCCCAGTCATATACGAGTACATCGCGGTCTTCCGCTTGAGAATAATCATCAAACATCTGTACTATGGTAGATAAGGTTCTTCCCCGACATCGATGGTACAGGTAAAACAAACACTATTGTCCGCACACGCTACTGGTCAGGCTTTGCAACGTTTGGCTGTTCCAACACCACGTCTCTGTGCCTTAACCCATTAAGTCTGTTAAATCGGGATGGAGGGGTGGCAGGCCGTACGGGTCAAAGTATTCGCCCTGCTGTTCTGTCAAGTACACGGCCACGCAATGTTCACCGGGTCGATCCATCGGGTCCGTGTTGAGAACGTAAGCAGCAGGATATACACGGTCTAATGGGAACACATCTCGGGCGAACACCCCTTGAAAGACCATACGTGTCTCTGGGTTCTTCTCCAGCACGGTGGTAATCTGGTCTGTATCCATGTTAGGTGACAAAGTCACACAGGACGTTGCGCGCCTTGTCCACTTGAATGATGTTGACAAACTCGGCATAGCAGATCACATTGTCGGTGGTCCGGAGGGTTCGTGCAAGAAGTGGATTTCCAACCGTAAGTTGCCTTGCTTGGCCAGGGCCAGTTGATGGCCGTTCTCTAAGGTGAGAGTCAGATCGAAACAGAACAACGTGTATCCGTTCGAGTAGTCCTCCCTAATACGAACGTAGCGTGCAAGATCTATGGCGTTACGTTTCGTAACTTGTGTCTAATTCCGCTTAACCCGGGCCTAGGGGCCGTATGAACCCATGTACTTCAAGATCTTCATGGTGCTCATATGAACAGTCACAATCAAAGCGTGATTGAGATACATCATTCTCTAGATAACGACTTTACAACGATTATTATGGATTAAGAATACTGATCAGCGATACGGATTTTATATTTTTGGAAAATCATGATGTCTTGTCGGCATCATTGAAAACTGTTGACCGCTTCTCTCTTGCAGGAAACTAGCCTATGTTTATGTATACTATGATTGTCTTTTTGAATTCGGTGCTAATACTGTTATATCGATATGGAATAGGTCTTTGGATTATGGACCCGGATATTATTTAATGGACTACGGCTGAATTATGAATGACGGACTAGACGCTTGTATCCCGACTGATCATATTCCCTTCGTCCTGGTTGACAGGTTCTGATAGGCTCGAATGAAATTCCCGCGCCCAAAGTTCGGTGTTAAGGCCGTGGCTGGGACCTGTTGTCCGTCCACATGCAGGGCCACAAAAGTGATGTCGAAATGTATAAAGTCAAACAGGTTCTCTGAGTAGGCTCCGCTGAAACTAGTATTTTCCACACAGGCCAGGATCAATCGCTTGGGTAGTTCCCTCAGGAACAGGGTTTTTTTGTTGGCACTTTGGCACTTTGTTGGCACTTTGGTTTGCACACGTCGGATAGGGTACTGGGCTGGTTTTGTTTCCAAGGCTTTGAGGTGTCCCAATTGAACGGCTGGATTCGGTTTCACTTTTCGGACATACAGGACCGCGTCTTGGATGACGATTTTATAGTCGGCTACATGCCCCTCTACGTCAGTGGTCGGAGGCGCCCGTATCAGTCGGATTTTGATCGGGATCTTGTTCAAGAGGTACCGGTCTTGCATGAAAAGGTCTGCGTGCAGTCGACCCATGAGATCCACCGAGGCGCCGTTCGGGGTGAAAGCCTTCCGTTTGTTATATCCCTCATTGTTCACCGTGCCCATGTGCTCGGCTGTGTCTTGGTAGAATAAAGCGGCTGTCAGCTGAGATTTTTTAGCCTTTCCTCCATACGACAACAGCGTCTCGATGTAGGCTCGATAGGGATACGTGTTGGTCGAGTCACTGATGAGTTTGTCGCTGAGAAAAATATCCACCCGTTGAAACATAGAGTGCAGCCAGAGATTCGTCGGACCCACCGTGGCATTGTCGATGATTCTGGAGCCATCCCCATTGAGGATCTTGGCTTTCACATACAAGTACGTATGGGCTAAATCCACATAGGCCGTGTCCGCATTATTGATGGTGAACTCGATGGGCCCTGTTTCGTTGATGCTGGAGAGCGTGAATTCTTGTTCGGCACGGGGCTGTGTGGGCGGGACTGTCCACAAATCAAATTCACTGTTGGTGGAGGGGCAGGACTCTGCGTGGATTAAGGACATGTTTAAAAAAAGATATCCTGGGTCGTTGATGTGCGTCGTCGCTGGGTCGATCGTCGACTTGTGCGTGGTCTCGGTGGTGCAGGTCTTTTATTCCCTACCGTGCGTTGTGCTTTGGCGACCAAGACGCCTCCTGTTTCTTTAGCTCGGCGTTTCAGTGGTTCTCTGGGTGCCGTACCCCCAAGTCATCACCGGCGACTTGCAGTCCACTGCGTACCGCTTGTTTGCCGATTGCTTTTACCCCACGCGTCACCAAGGGTAAGAACGTTTTGACGATACTCCCGAGTATGTTCCCCAGCCCATGTCTTCGTTGACCGGAAGACCGGAAGGCCGGCCTTCGGGTAGGGTGAGTCGGGTGTCTTTTCCTTCATAGGTCACCTCGTACCACACTTCATTGACTCGCACGTTGTACCACGAGTAAGGGTATTGGATCTCCACGAGTCCACGTTCCCAGCGTCCCGGTAAATGCAACGGTTGCGATAACTGGGTGACGTACTTGGCCAAGGTGTTGTCAGGAAACACATCGAGCGAACTGTTACTGGGTAGGGTGAGGTAAAACATGGCGACTGAGCTTTCCTGCTGCTGCTGTTGGTTTTAACAGGTGTTAACAGGCCTTAGGCGCGCGCGGCGTTGTGATCAAGGGTGTGGTGTTTTTTGGGGGGGGGGGTGACTCCGGTTCTCACTCGGCTTCCCAAGTATGTGGAAATCGCGTCTGTCGTTGTGTGTGCACCGGCGATTGCCTGGTCCGCTGCATGCAGGCCCAGCGTTGGAGGTTCCCCACGAATTCCTGTGGTACATGCATGTCTTTCAAGCCTTGAGCAAAGACCTCCCATCCTCGAGGATCCGTCACTAAATCCGTCATGTGGGTACCGGGGACGACCTGATTCTGTACCAGTAGTTCGCTTTTATCATTCCAATTCATGTTAGGATTCTGTTTCATCCGTTGTAATACCAGGCCAGCTTGTTTCTTGAACGATGCAGGTACACTCTTCAGGACTTCGTCTTCGACCCACTGTGGGGCTGTGGGTGGTACCCCTGGTAATGGCGGCTGTTGGAGCGGTGCTGAGGTCGGTGGTGCGTCGCGTGGCGGTGGTGGTGCTGGGGTAGAGAGGGTTTTGTATTGGTCCATGAAGGTCATGTACTGCTGAAACGTTTCATTGTACTGTTGTACTTTCTCACTGTCGCTTAACCTCGGTCTTTGTAAGATCTCTTGCATCTCTTCATCGAGGGTGTTTATCGTCTTGACCGTAGGTAGGATGGGTTACGGCGATTGGAGGTTTTGAAGGAGCCGTGGTTCGATGAGGACCATATTTTTCGTGTTGTTCATTGTCGGCCGAAGAGTCCACCCAATACTGGACCCAACACGGAAACGGCCAACGGTGCTAAGATGGCCTCGAGAAAACCGCCTTTCTGTAACACCTTTTTCTTTTGTGTTTGAGAGACTCGCTTCTGGACTAGGGTTCGCAGACCTGTCTTATGCTTGACCAACTTGGTTTTTAGCCGGAGTCAGTGGTACGTTGCCTTTTAACAGGTTGTACCCGATATCGCACAGAGAGCGTATACGGTCAGGGTCTGCACCGCGTACAATGGTTCGGACCAACTCGGGTGGGGCCGTCTTCAATACACGGAGCGTCGGGGAGTGCCTCCGTACACGCGCAGACATCATGTACAACTAATGCTAGAACCCACAACCCTGCCCTTTTTATCCTTTTGAGGGCTACCTCCTGAATATTCTTTCACTTCAGAGAGGTCGAAGAGCATATACCCGTGCTGAGGGGTTGTCGCATCTTTAAAGGCTTCCAACGCAAACGGCGTGCGGCCGGTGTACATCTGTCTCGCTAGGTGCAGCAGTTGAGTGGTATCTCTCGGGTTTTTGATTACAAGCGTCTGGTCCGTCATTCATAATTCAGCCGTCGTCCATTAGAGAATATCCGCGTCCATAATCCAAAGACCTGTTTCATATTCCATATAACAGTATTAGCACCAAATTCAAAAAGACAATCATAGTATACATGAACATAGGCTTGTTTCCTGCAAGAGAGAAGCGGTCAACAGTTTTCAATGATGCCGGCAAGACATCATGATGTTCCAAAAATATCAAATCCGTATCGCTCATCAGTATTCTAAATCCATAATATTCATTGTAAAGTCGTCATCTAAAGAATGATGTATCTCAATCACGCTTTGATTGTGACTGTTCATATGAGTACCATGAGGATATTGAAGTACATGGGTTCATACGGCCCCTAGCCCCGGGTTAAGCGGAATTAGACACAAGTTACGAAACGTAGCGCCATAGATCTTGCACGCTACGTTCGTATTTTGCTATCAGCATGCGATATGTATCGCCAAATTTGAGAAACTTTGAGTGGAGGCGCTTGGTGGAATAGCCCTGTTTTATGAGTTTCTGCAACAATGTTTTGTGACGTTGATTAAAATCGTCACATTTAACACAGGATCTAGCAAATGCTACTAGGCGTGATATGTATACGTCATATGCAGGTCCCACTGGAATATTACTGTCCAGAAAGGGATAGTTTACGATGTCGAAATTGTAATTATCTCTTTTGTCATACAGTCGACGAGAGAGAAGGCCCGCTTCATTTTTATAGAGATATAGGTCTAAATATGATGTGCCTGTAGGGTTATTTGTAGTTTCCTTAAAATCCAGTGAAGGTGGATATATATCCTTCACTGCGTCATGTATATAGCGATTACCCACAGCGAGAAGATCGTCTATATAGCGTTTGGTGAATGAGAAGGAACGGGCTTTGAATGGATCGGTTTTTGAAAGCGCCTGCATATAGTCATATTCATAAGAGTGCAGATATAGGTAAGCCAACAGGGGTGCACAGTTAGTACCCATTGGAATACCTATATGCTGCTGATATATTGTGTTGCCAAATTTCGCATAGATATTATTAATGAGAAATTCAAGCAACTCTATAAACAAAGAAACATCCCATGAATGATATCTCTTGTATGTAGTAGAGCTAAAGAATGCTTTATGGCATCCGACATTAATATATCTCCGATCAGTTTTCTTGAACACAGATAATATTAATGAACTTAGACGGTCAATAAGGTCCTGATGAGGTACCAGGTAGTGGGCATTTAAGCTGATGTTCCGGTGTTCTTTGTTTTTACTGAACAGATTCTGCACAATGTAGATGATGCTGAGCCGTCGATGATGGCTCTCTTTGGTAAAGAGTTGGGTGACCCGCGCATCCGTCTCCGCCTTGAGATCATCCAGAACCAAGGTGTCCGGTTCCAAATCGGCCAAGTTGGTTAGCCCTTCTACGAACGTGATGTGGGGCATTGCTGCATACGCCGCTTGCCATTCTCCGTAACATCACACGACCCGGGCAATAGGTGAGGTAATCGTGCTGTCGGCGTGTTGAAGGAGCCTCCTGACGGAGTGCGTCTTGCCGGAGGCCGTCGGTCCTGCGATGACGCAAGTGAAGGGATGTTGCCACCGAGGGTCCATGTTTGGAGGTGTATCCGCTGTCGTGGTAACCCGTTCTTGTGAATTTGGTACGAGTGAATTGGGGTGGTGGTGGCTACAGCAACGTCGGTCGCCGTTGTCGATGGGCGTTGACTGTGAGTGATGAAATCCGGAGGGTTTTCAGACGTAGTGGGTGTACTTGGTGTAGGTGTTGATGTGCACTGTATACTCGGTGTAGAGCTCGATGTGGCTTGTGGTGTGGTGGTGGTGATGACTGGGCTGGTTTCGATCACGGGGTTGACTGGTGTAGAAAAGGTCTGTAGACTGGTTTGACTGCCACTCTCGTGGTGTTGTAGGTCGGTTAAGTGGAGTGCTGAGATAGGCTACGTCGTCATTACAAGCGTCTAGTCCGTCATTCATAATCCAGCCGTCGTCCATTAGAGAATATCCGCGTCCATAATCCAAAGACCTATTCCATTTTCCATATAACAGTATTAGCACCAAATTCAAAAAGGCAATCATAGTATACAAAAACATAGGCTTGTTTCCTGCAAGAGAGAAGCGGTCAACAGTTTTCAATGATGCCGGCAAGACATCATGATGTTCCAAAAATATCAAATCCGTATCGCTGATCAGTATTCTTAATCCATAATATTCATTGTAAAGTCGTCATCTAAAGAATGATGTATCTCAGTCACGCTTTGATTGTGACTGTTCATATGAGTACCATGAGGATCTTGAAGTACATGGGTTCATACGGCCCCTAGCCCCGGGTTAAGCGGAATTAGACACAAGTTACGAAACGTAGCGCCATAGATCTTGCACGCTACGTTCGTATTTTGCTATCAGCATGCGATATGTATCGCCAAATTTGAGAAACTTTGAGTGTAGGCGCTTGGTGGAATAGCCCTGTTTTTAAGTTTCTGCACCAGTGTTTTGTGACGTTGATTAAAATCGTCACATTTAACACAGGATCTAGCAAATGCTACTAAGCGAGATATGTATACGCCATATGCAGGTCCCACTGGAATATTACTGTCCAGAAAGGGATAGTTTACGATGTCGAAATTGTAATCATCTCTTTTGTCATAAAGTCGACGAGAGAGAATGCCCGCTTCATTTTTATAGAGATATAGATCTAAATATGATGTGCCTGTATGGCTATCTGTAGTTTCCTTCAAATCCAGTGAAGGTGGATATATATCCTTCACTGCGTCATTTATATAGCGATTATCCACAGCGAGAAGATCGTCTATATAGCGTTTGGTGAATGAGAAGGAACGGGCTTTGAATGGATCGGTTTTGGAAAGCGCCTGCATATAGTCATATTCATAAGAAAACAGATACAGGTCAGCCAACAGGGGTGCACAATTAGTACCCATTGGAATACCTATATGCTGCTGATATATTGTGTTGCCAAATTTCACATAAATATTTTTAATGAGAAATTCAAGCAACTCTATAAACAAAGAAACATCCCATGAATGATATCTCTTGTATGTAGTAGAGCTAAAGAATGCTTTATGGCTCCTGACATTAATATATCTACGATCAGTTTTCTTGAACACAGATACTATTAATGAACTTAGACGGTCAATAAGGTCCTGATGAGGGATTGTAGTATAGAGAGTCGAGAAATCCCATGTGGATACATGTCTGTACGGCATGTGACCTTCAGCATCAAGTTCTTCCGTAAGACATTTTGAGTTTTTCAATATCCACATACATTCAACGCCAGAGTTCTTAGAAATAATGGCGCAATACCTTCCGAAAATGCTTTTTACCTCCTGAAGGGCCCTCGTCAATAGGGTTGAAAGAAGCTTGGTGGTGCAGCTTCTAGAACCAGCTATGAATCTAGCTTTGTATGGTGATTTATGCATTTTGGGAGTCCAGTATAGTTTTGGTATGTCGTTATGATTGGCTGAAAGACAAATACCTCTCTCCCTGAGAAACTTTTTGTGATTGTTAAATAAATTTTCCAGAGTAAATGCAGTTTGGGAGTAAGTAGACGTATTTGATGAAGATATGTCTACACTCAATTCTTTAACCGGCATCTGGTAATAGTAATATTTACATATGAATATTATATTATTCGGAGCTTTGTCTGCTGGGACTATGACGAATTTACTCTGGAGATTTGCTAGAACTTCTTGCGAATTGAGGTTTCTCAGTACTTGTTTTGCTTGGGGAAGATTACTTCTGTCAATATGGCGGATTGTTTCAACGACCTTGCTCTTGGTGAGGTCCAGCCAATCAGCGAGTACTGTAGGTTCAACTTTTTCTCGCTTAGTCCAATCAATAACGTACTGTTCCAATGCAGACAGGACTATCTTCTGGTCGTCCTTCAGATTTATTCTTCTTGGCTCTCTATATTTAGGTCCTTTCATCAGGAGTAATTTCAGATCCTTATCACTCACCACATCAAGGTCACCAATCACAATATGTTTGCATGGTGTATAGATAAAGTTCGACGATTCACAATCACAACTATAGCCTCCTGACGTGTATAAGTTCCAGTCAAACTCCTGGACAGCATTGGAGTAATTGAATATTTTGGTGGCTATAGATTTAGTGTACTTATATGAAATGCAAGGAGGTTCTGTGAACTTAAAAAAGTTTGGCACAGCGTTGCGTACCTCTGGATAATTCAGGATTCGAGGTAAATTAATGATGTCCAGTCCTTTATCTAAGTAGTTGAGTTTCAAGAAAAGCCGATCTTGAGATGTTTCGATTATGTTCACTGGACGATACAACCGAAAATACGCTATATCTTGACATACTTTAATGATTTTTGATGGTATTATATTTCCTGAAGACGCAGATTGTTGTATATCTCTGGCTACTTGATCTAAAGCTCTCAGAGGTAACGCATACAGAACTGTACGTAAGCTATATCTACTATTGGGTGTGTTAGTTAAACCACTAAGTAATTTAAAGTGATATGATCGTGAATCATCGAACTATTAAACTTTCGCCAACCATGGCTGCGATGTCTCCGTTGATGGGGTTTAAATAGTTGGGTAATGTTGGATATATTTGAACGGCGGTTTGTAGCATTTCCGAACCCACTGACATTATCATTTAAACCAAACGGAAACACTGACCCAAGTTCTAGCATCCAGAATAATTCCCGCTCTCGGATTTTTCTCTCAAATCCAAAGGGGGAATCCTTAGTAGATGGATAGACGACGTCTATGATCTGAATACTAAAGTTATCCCAGCCATGGGACACGTCCGTACAACACACCTAGCATGGTTAGCAATGTCACCACAAAGCCCACTTCGGCTTTGCGCGTTTTGGGAGACGCTGTGTTCAGAGGCAGCTGCTGTTTGTTCATAGCGCCGTGTTCATGGTCGAACGTTGAATGAAGGATGATGGCGGTGGTGTCCGGCCTTATAGTCGTTTCACCTGGTTGGCCGCGACCCAGGAATTGAAGGAACTGGGCCAGCCTTGCTATTTGACGAAATGAAACAGTTTGCCACGTCGACATTCCCTTTTCAAAATCTGCCCCACCGTGTAGTAGTCTTGCTGTGTTTTTACGACAGGCTGTAATTCCGTCTCGTAAGACGTCCCTAGGAACGGTTCCCCTTGAAGATCTTCCAGTTCATAGACTCGCTGCTGTCGGGGTAGGCGTCGTTTAATCAGGAAGTGCTCATCACTCCAGTTGGGTAAGTAACTTTTCTCGAACTTGCCCTTGACTTTGCTGATCCGTACAGGGTCCACGACCTTGAACACCTCCTTCGGCGTTCGTTGCGGTTGCCTGGTGTACAAGACACGCCGGACTTGGGCTTCATTGTGTTGGGTCACGGTAATGGGGGCTCTCTGTATACTCCGGTGATAGGCTCGATTGTAACCACTCACAAGTTTCGGGAGAACATCGATGTACCGCCTTGTATTCTTATAGGTGAAATATTTATACATGCGGCCTTTGAATGTCCTATTGAACCTTTCCACCACGGAAGCCTTGGTCTCGTTGTACGTATGGAAGAAAAACACCTTCTGGGCTTTCAGAAACTGTTGGAACGGTCTGTTGAGGAATTCCGTGCCTTCGTCGGTTTGCAAATACAAGGGTTTGCGCCCGGTCTTGAAGATGTCCTTGAACGCCGCTATGAGATTCGCCTCCGTTTTCGTCCGGATGGGTACCATCCACGCATACTTTGACAGGATATCGATGCACGTCAAGATGTACCGATTCGCATCGTTGTGTTGGGCAAAGGCGCTCATATCGACCAAATCCGCTTGCCACTGGGCATCTATACCATCCACGATGACCCGGTTCCGTAGAAAATGGCGACGGACAGATCGATGTAAGGTATAGATGTCTTGTTTTTTTAAACCAATCTCGCACGTTGTATCCCCTGGGATTTGACCAATTGAGCAAAGAAGGGGCCGCGCCGGACGTACACATCGTGACACAAGTGGATGAGGTCGTCGTCCAATTCACCAGAAAACACCTGTTTGAATTTGGTCCAGCCCTCCCGCGACAGACGAATGTGAGCCGGGTACGGTTGTGTAGGGTCCGCATCACAGATGTCTCCCACTTCCTTCATGATATCGACCTTATCCGCATAGACGTGCAGGAAGACCTCGGGGGTCAAGCTGAGAAACGCCCGTATTATATGCTCCGTCATGGTCAGTACGTGAATGGTACAAGATTTGACTGTCTCTCGCATTTATAGGGATGAAAAGTTTATGGCGTGAGATCAAAGGATTGGGTGGTCATGTCACTGGCCAGACTAAGTCTAGCTGGATAATCAATGGCATCGTCGTCCTCCGACGGTGTACTACGGGTATTAAGTGCCACATCTTTCACGGAAGTGAGAACCGGATAGTCCTTCTCGTCTTCCTCCTTGTCGCGGTTGATGATTTACTCATTGGGCTCTGCCGCCGCATCATTCAGGGCACGAGCCCAGCCCAACTGAACAGCTGACCGCTCGTCCGGTGTAAGCAGCTGGTCCACAATAGGCACCACTTTCTCGAAGGCTGTCCACAGATCGGGTTCTATGGTGAAACCTCGCCTAGGGTCCTGGTAACGGAACAGGCGTGGGAAGAAGGGTCCACGGTGAACGTAGATGGCATTGCCTATGTAGATGAGGTTTCCATCGAGCTCACCGCTCAATACCCGTTTAAATTTGGTCCAGCCGTCACGGTGTAGCGTAACCGTATTCGATACGGTCTCAGCGCGCGACCAGCAAACATCTCCACCGTCTTCAACGATGGTGATTTTATCCTCATAGACGTGTAACCCCACCCGGGGAGTAGAGGAAAGGATGGCTCGTAGGATTGGTGACATGGTTGACCCAATGACGAACGGTAAATGACACACACTCTGTCTCTCGTATTTATGGTCAGGTCCCTTGGTGACATGGTTGACCCGATGACGAACGGTGAATGACGCGCACTGTGACTGACCCTCGTATATATCGGTTGCACATAAGCGCATCTGTGGAGGCTCTGAAGAGCCGTTCTTTTTCTGTAGCTGTCATTGCCACAGCGTCAGGGTCAATAGGGCAAAGACCATTACTTGGCCAACGAGCCGTCGCTGGTTCCGGCGTGAGCGCTCGTGGTCCATAGCCCGGGCATCAAGGATGGCTGTCATAGTCCAGTAGTGGTGGGTGATAGCAAACCTCTCCATCGAGTCGACTCTGTCGAGGACCGCTTCTGTGAACTCTTCCAGGATCTGGTGTCCCCTCTCGTTGTCGTCGCCATCTGCAAATATGGACCGAACCACTGCTCGGTAACCCGTGAGTGAATTAACCACGGTCGCATGCTGTAAAATGCGAGTCGTATAGGGATTGGTCTTCGTCATGGCTCTGCAACAGTAAGAATGGGGGTGTGGGGTGCAGAGGGCCGTGTTTTATAGACCATGTCACACATGCGCACCTATACGTAGCTCTACGGGTGGTGTCCGTGATAAGTACTATTCTGATTGGTTAGTCTAAAAAGAGAACAACAACAACAACAACAACATCAAAGATTACAGGTCAGTCACATACATTTGCAAAGGTCTTCACCACGGAGTCCAAGGTCTGGTGTTCTTTGTGTGCGGCCAGATAACCCGCGCGCTGCGTGCGCCTGGGGAAAACCCGCGCAGGCGTGCGGCCGGGCCGGGCCGGGCCGGGGAAAACCCGGATGGAAAAACCGGATGTTGAAGAGGTCCCGGATGTTCTAGTACATGCATTCCATACGTCTAAGGTCTAAGGAAAAATTGGAACTCTTCTGTGTTCGGAGGTAGTTTTTGGTCATTCTGAAAACCGGAAGTGACGTCACACACTTGCGCAGACCCACCAAACTACGTGACCTGCGCAGTAACCTACATGGAAAAAACCCCAATTTTACATGAACCCACCCATAACTTGATAGGCAGGCCCCGATAAGCCCGGAGACTGATATTATCCCCCACTAGACATGGTTGATAGGAGTTTTCCCCTATTGTAGGGGTAAAGTCCGTGTTCCGCTTTTTATGTTTTCGGGGACAAATCCTCAATTTACATACACCCACCCTGCCTCTCTCAGTAGGTCCCGATAAGCCGGGGAACCGATATTCGCCCTTTTGGATAGGGTTGATAGTAGTTTTCCCCTATTTTAGGAGTAAAGTCCGTGTTCCGCTTTTTATATTTTCGGGGACAAATCCTCATTTTACATGCACCCACCCATGCCTGGATGCCCCTGGAGGAGCGCTTCACTTTGACACCTCACTCGACTCAATCAGTCCACTAGGGGCCCCTCTCGCCCCTGAAGATTGCCGAACATTCTCACGAGAACCCACGTATTTGGGACTACTTTCTGTCCGCGGAGGCAGACCGCATCACTTGATAGGCAGATCCCGATAAGCCCGGGGACCGATATTAGGCCTTTGGCATAGCGTTGATAGGGGTTTTCCTCCATTGTAGGGGTAAAGTCCGTGTTCCGCTTTTTATATTTTCGGAACAAATCTTAAATTTACATACACCCACTTCCCCACCCTACCTCTCTCATCAGGCCCCAATAAGCCAGGGACCGATATTAGCCCTTTGGGATAGGGTTGATAGGAGTTTTCCCTATTGTAGGGGTAAAGTCCGTGTTGCGCTTTTTATATTTTCGAGACAAATCCTAATTTTACATGCACCCACCCATGCCTGGATGCCCCTGGAGGAGCGCTTCACTTTGACACCTCACTCGACTCAATCAGTCCACTAGGGGCCCCTCTCTCCCCTGAAGATTGCCGAACATTCTCGCGAGAACCCACGTATTTGGGACTACTTTCTGTCCGCGGAGGCAGACCGCATCACCGCCAGGTCACGCCCGATTCACGCAGACCGGAAGTGACGTCATACTTGCGCAGAAATTCTGCGCGCACCACTTTCGGTTTCTCGCGCATGCGCACTGACACAAATTAGACTTTAGCGGTGCGCTATATACTACTCTGCTAAAATCTGTTTAAATAGAGAAAAAGTTGATATAAAGATAAAACAAGAACGATGTGCATTTAATTCAATCATCGGAGGAAAAATAGAAGCAAACGGCATACAATTTGGAATGAGGAATTTTATGTCGTTTTGCTACCATTGTTTTCCTAGAAGTTTTGAGCGATCGTACACAACAAACAGGACGATGTTTTCGTTTACAAGAAAGGCTTCGCAACCTTTGGGTACATCATCCGAACGCATGGCACGATCATACGCCCTTAGCAAGCTAAGATGTTTGGGTAAGGCTCATTCACTGAACTGCTCTACGGTCTCAGTTTCCAATCAGTTATAGATTAAGGATTTTCGAAGCCACAACATAATACTTATAAACGTCCTGGATTAGCGTATTTACAAAACGTTGACGAACCAGTTAGTCCTGGCTCTGGGGGGGTTTCTGTGTACATCTCTCTTTTACAGCAAAACTTGGGATTTTCCTGTTCTATATGTTGAGACCCTTGGAAAAAGTTTGGGTAACACTCCCAGATCAAGTACGTTTTTTTCTGCACAGCCCAATACATGATTATGACATCGGCCAAAATGCTGAAATTGAGTCTTCACGGTAGACAGAATTAGATTCAAATGTAACATTTATTTATCATATTTAGACATAACTAACACATTTTTAGCATGGTTCAATACCATAAACCTTTTTTTTTCAGCAAAAAATACGCTATTACCTAAATTTTACCCAAAAATCACTTTCAGTTTGAAAGTCGCTCAAAATTCGATCACCCCTTAGACACCCAATTTTGTATATGAAGCAACCAAAATTGATCAGAAGTTTCCTTATTAAGTCTTTTGATAACTCCATGCATCATATTTATGATTCAGGGTATTGTATAGTGACAGTGGGGTCAAATGTCAACAAAAGTTACCCCTAACCCCCAAAAGCGGCATTAACCAAATTTAAAAGTAAGTCTGATATGAAGTTGGTTTTGGTGTCTATGTATGGGTTTTTGATACCAAGCTATTCATTGGAACCATAATCAACCCCTTTTGAGTGACCTAATTTGCATAAATTCAAAATGGCTGCCAAAAGCTCCCGCTTAAGACATCAGTCAAGAAGAACAAAGACAAAGTATAAGTGTTACAGGAAGTCCAATAGAATTTTTTGTATGGATCTGTGGTGTTACAATCATGAAATATCACTGCTTATCGTTGTACGTAAGCCTATACCTATTCAATTTGATTAATTTGCATAAATCCAAAATGGCAGCGCCATGAACAGACAAAATTTACAATGGTTAATTACATGCCCAGGCATGATTAATCGCGATTTTTAACGCAAACAAGATTGTTTGAGTACAATCCATCCAGTGATAATCTGCAACATCTTGAAGCCATGTGCGTTTTGTTTTGGACCTGTTCTTTGTTCGCTTGAGGAGCTACCCATTCGTTCCATGGAAACTGCGGCTGTGCCTCGTATGATGAAAGGGTATAGAGTATGAGGAACAACCCAAATAGGATTTCAGCAGCAATGTTCATACCATGATAATTTGTTTCCTGATCCTTCTAATTGGTCAACATGCATATCCAATAGGCAAATGTTTGTCACGAGGGTCAAACTCCAGAAGTATTTTTTATTGATAGATGCTTGGTATATACCGGATTTTTGTAACTTTAACATCTCCATGATTGGTCTTTGTCATCTTCTGGCACTCTAACAGCATTATATAAGACATAATTTGAGTGAAATAAGCCTTTAAAAGCAAGACCTATGACTAGTAAGTGGTGCCCTCTTTTTTTGAGTTGTTGAACTAAATTTCCACCATTTTCGATGCATAGTATGTTGAAAATTGCTTGAATACGGATAAATATATCACTGTGGCTGATCAGTCTTTCACATTTCATATTTTCATTATACAGTCGGTCCTTGCCAGTGGTTAGTTAGATTTAGAGCATCAACAGTTTCTGATTGCATCAACGTCAAGGATTTGTTGTTAACGATTGAGTCTGTTACACTCTCAGGAAGGCCCGAAGACAGTTCGTTTGATGCGACTGAATGCATCATCTGCCAGAAAAGCGCAGGAAATAAAACTGTGAGCACAACTAATGGTTGCAAACGGATACGAGAAGCAAGTAACGTCCACAATGATCAAGTTCTCAAGCGACTTGAGCTGGTTAAAGGAGATGAGTTTGTCATGTGACCAACGAATGTTATAAAAAGTACACCATGACTTCTGTTCTCAATAGAACAAGCGCTGGATGAGCGCAAAGACCTCCGTCGAGGCAACAGGGTCCGTAGCGTAATACATCACTGAATAACATACGGCCGGATGCCAAGCTCAATTTTGCATTTGTTGGACGTTAGCCTCATCAATGGTAATTAATCTGGGATTGAGGGTTCCTCACTAGCATGTCCAGACAGGGATGTGAAAGTCACATTCCCAGCAAATAATTTTTGTTTGATTTGACGTGCTTGAAATATTGGGGTATGGAATAGAGTATATTGATGGAAAACCTGGAAAAGTGCTTGAGACATTAGGCCCCATCCCACCCCCACCTCCCCCTGAGAGGATCCCCTCACCCAAATCGACACGTTAGCGGCAGAAATGAGACACTGTGTGCCTAGTTGTTGTACCAACTTGCTTGTGATTTTGTGCTATAGGCCCAACACATCAACACTTCATATTTTGTATGTGTACAGTATAGCATCATCACTGATGAGAGAATGCTCTTCAAAACACACCTGATTTTACCGACACTTCGTTCTGATCTGTCTCAACATCATATGATGAGGATTCAATGCGCTCGGTATAATTTTGTATACTGGTGTTACAGGTCACCTTCGCCTTCACCTTACTGTATCAATGACCATGGACTTGTACATGTATCACATTCACATTGAATGGTGATGACTGATGAGAATATTGCCCCTATGGAACAAATGACTGAATTCCACGCAGCAAATAAAAAGTTCATGTTAATCATAAACAACATACAATTAGTAATACTATCAAATAATTATGTTTATACCTTGTCGACATCAATATATTACAGGTAATATCATGACTGAATCATGGTAACATATATTCATGGGTATTTTTGTCTACAATAAACTGAAGAAGACCCATGCTGTTTATTATATTATGTTTTAAAACTTCACTTGCTAATCTCGATTATGTTGCTTATTGTGAAAATAAATGAAGTTATGAAATCTAGTATGATTGTTCATTGATCTCAAATTAGAAATATCTTCAGCAGCTAAAGTTAAGTCAATCATAACAATATATAATGCCATGGTATTGTTGTAATATTACCCAGGTATTGATCTTTGAATAAGAATGTAATGAGATACATATACCTGTTCTTTGTGTTATTATGTATGCAGTTCATTCTGTATGTATTTTATACATGTACATGTAGCAGAATTGGAATTAAAATTTGAAATGAAGTCTGTTTCTAGAAGCTAAATCATTTTAGACACACATTCAAGTCCTTACCTGGTCAAGGGAGATAATTTTCACTTTTGATGATGTTTGTGAAGCATGCAGCAGGACTTCAACTTCCAAGGATATTATCCACACAATCCCATTCTACATGATATTTTTGCCATAGCACCGATAAACTAGGTCCCTTCATTTATGTGTTCTAGATCCAGGAGCTATTGGGAGCTGCAGGCTTTGTAAAAGTTAGATCCAATTATTCTCAGTGAAGCAATGAAATCCGGCATGGTTGTTTTAAGTTAGAATTTGGCATCCTTGGAAATGTCTAACCGATTCACACATGTATCACTCGGCAGGTGGTCATTACATGTGTAATGTTTATTTCCTTAGGAATCAACTGATATCCAATGGGGCGGAGGGCGAGCAAATCACTGGCTCTGAACTAGGTCATCAGTTAGTGTGTCCTCAAATAGGAACGATCGATACCCATATGAGCGTGGGTGAGATGGGAAAGCATGTTTACGCCGTTTGCTCTTTGTGATACAACTCCAGCCATAAAGTTAGAAAATGTCATATGTATCTTTTAAAATTATTTCCTCGAATGAAACATAACAATCTACATCGAAGAGATGAATCAAATGATTTGAAACTTAATTTCATTGTGTAACAGTGAGAAGAAAATTAATTGTATAAACATTCCAAGCCTCATTGAACACAAGCCGCACCATATTTGATATGAATATAACGCGCGTACATTAGCTCGCTTGGACGTCGCTTAGTTAAATATGGACAGACACGCAAAAATCTCAAAATTTTCAAAAGCCACAAAAATGCCCTCCGCTTGTACAGAGTAAGTAAAAATACTTATGTACAACTTGATGTTTAGAAATGACTGTGTTGAGCGGTTCTATTCCCAACTTCTCTTTTATTCTATGTCATAGAGGACAGGGTTTGGTAGATAATTAAAAACTGTATTAACTCGGCTTCACATTTTAGAGAATGACTTTAATTGAGCCTAAGATGAAAGAGAAATACACTTATAAAAAAATCTATTTAAAAAAATATCTGTATATATGTTTGTATTAATTTCCATAATTTATTGAAAAAACTATACGTAGACTTCGACCACCGAATATAACACAGGCCAGGCAACTGTGAGAACCAGTGAAAGATACCCATCGAGATGAGCGGATTTGCAGATAAACAACAACAACAAAATTGCACTTTGTGCCTCATGAGGCCCTTCTCCATAGAGTGCATGCCAGTTATTTTTCTAGACTACAACAGCAACTGTTTTTGCCTGTATCACAGTCCGAGCTTCCGATTACCCTTCAACCTTACCCAGACGACGGATAATTTTTGACAGATTGTCTGGCTAGGTTGTTGATCGGATTCACAGATAACGATTGAAGCATGGGAAGATATATTTTTCCAGTCGCTATCTCCCCCCCAACTCAAAAAAAACAGAAAAGAAAAAGCCGGGAGAGTTCTTCGGAGTTTTGCGTTTTTGACCTCTGACTTTGAATTTGACTTCTCACTTCCGACTCGCATCCTGGTGAATGACACTCGTCCTTTATCTTTTTGCCGATTCAGAGATTCTCGTCGAAGTTTCCAATTATACTATCCGGAATGCGAGTTTTTCTTTCGTGAAAATTTACTTTTTATGAAAGCGCAGGTTTGTCTTCGTCGCATACCGGCCATCTGTACCAGCGCGAAGCTATAAGTACACGCGCGAATTTAGTACCCTCGAATTAAGAGACCCGGTGGAAGCACTGCAAAGGATACACACCTTTTGTGACGTAAGCATTCAATTGTGTCCAGAAACTTTTCAAAATTTCGTCGGGAACCATAGCAATCCCTATTGGAAATCACACGAGTCGTGGGTTCCCCATATGACAATTATTTGGCGGGAGATATCACGTCTGATCGACGGAGGTAAAAAGGAAGACTCTCGCTAAATGCCAAGACCCTTCGCGTTCTGAGCAGGAACAAGATAGAAGTACTCGTTCCCAGGCTGTCCTCCATCCACCGAATACAGAGACGACCACAACAGCCTTACGACAAGTGAAGTGTATTATGTGACAGTAAAGGCACAAACACCAGTACACCAGTACACAAAATATCGCATCAGTGAATCGGGCCGTGCTTCAGCCTTTCTGGTTGTGACAAACTCGTTTCAAGATGATGTCTTCACCCAAACGTGTGACCTTCAAGATTCACACTGTTTGTGCGATTTACTGTCACATAATACACTTCACTTGTCGTAAGGCTGTTGTGGTCGTCTCTGTATTCGGTGGATGGAGGACAGCCTGAGAACGAGTACTTCTATCTTCTTCCTGCTCAGAACGCGAAGGGTCTTGGCATTTAGCGAGAGTCTTCCTTTTTCTATTGAGAACAGAAGTCATGGTGTACATTTTATAACATTCATTGGTCACATGATAAACAAACTCATCTCCTTTAACCAGCTTAAGTCGCTTGAGAACTTGATCATTGTGGACGTCATTTGCTTCTCGTATCCTTTTGCAACCATTAGTTGTGATCACAGTTTTATCCCCTGCGCTTTTCTGACAGATGATGCATTTAGTCGCATCAAACGAACTGTCTTCGGATGGTCCTGTTACAGACTCAATCGTTAACAAGAAATCCTTGACGTTAATGCAATCAGAAACTGTTGATGCTCTAAGTCTAACTAACCACTGACAAGGAAAGGAACTTTCAGTATACTGACTGTATACTGAAAAATATGAAATGTGAAAGACTGATAAGCCACAGTGATATATTTATCCGTATTCAAGCAATTTTCAACATACTATGCATCGAAAATAGTGGAAATTTAGTTCAACAACTAAAAAAAGAGGGCACCACTTACTAGTCATAGGTCTTGCTTTTAAAGGCTTATTTCACTCAAATTATGTCTTATATAACGCTGTTAGAGTGCCAGAAGATGACAAAGACCAATCATGGAGATGTTAAAGTTACATTAATCCGGTATATACCAATTATCTATCAATAAAAAATACTTCTGGAGTATAGCCTTCGTGACAAACATAGGCCTATTGGATATGCATATTGACCAATTAGAAGGGTCAGAAAACAAATTATCATGGCATGAACATTGCTGCTGAAATCCTATTTGGGTTGTTCCTCATACTCTATACTCTTTCTTCATACAAGGCACACACCCAGTTTCCATGGAACGAATGGGTAGCTCCTCAAGCGAACAAAGAACAGGTCCAAAACAAAATGTCTGCTTCCTGAAATGCACCTGGCTTCAAGGGAGGGAGGTAATTTGGATCAATGTCACACTCAAGTTTTTTTCACTCATATGATGACAGTCAGTTTGGTTGGTACATGGCTTGAAGATGTTGTAGATTCCTTAAGGTAGATGGCAGCACCTTCTCAAGTAGTTCTGAGAGAGATATCACTGGATGGATTGTACTCAAACAATTTTGTTTGCGTTTGCGTTAAAAATCGCGATTAATCATGCCTGGGCATGTAATTAACCACTGTCAATTTTATCTGGTCATGGCGCTGCTATCTTGGATTTATGCAAATTAATCAATTGAATAGGTATAGGCCTACGTACAATGATTAAGCAGTGATATTTCATGATTGTAACACCACAGATCCATACAAAAAACTCTATTGGACTTACTGTAACACTTACTTTGTCTTTGTCCTTCTTGACTGATGTCTTAACTTGGAGCTTTTGGCGGCCATTTTGAATTTATGCAAATTAGGTCAACTCAAAAGGGGTTGATTATGGTTCCAATGAATAGCTTGCTATCAAAAACCCATACATAGACACTAAAACCAACTTCATATCAGACTTACTTTTATAGTTAGACCAATTTAACCAAATTTGGTTAATGCCGCTTTTCGGGGGTAGGGGTAACTTTTGTTGACATTTGTCACTATACAATACCCTGAATCATAAATATGATACATGGAGTTATCAAAAGACTTCATAAGGAAACTTCTGACCAATTTTGGTTGCTTTATCTACAAAATTGGGTGTATGAGAGTAGTAGGTAGCCCGCATCCGTCCGGTAAAGCCCTCAACTGCGCATGCGCGAGAACCTTTTTTGACGTCATTTGGGGCGGAGTGAGGGGGTTATTTGGGCGGAGCGAGGGGGTTTGGGGCGTGGCCTATGAGTGCACTTGCACCCAATTTTTGGAAAAACCCAGATTTTCAAGATGGCGGCTTGTTTTTGTATGTTAGGGGTGGTGTGATTCAAGATGGCGGCTTGTTTTTGTATGTTAGGGGTGGTGTGATTCAAGATGGCGGCTTGTTTTAGTATGGGAGGGTGGTTTGGATTCAAGATGGCGGCTTGTTTTAGTATGGGAGGGTGGTTTGGATTCAAGATGGCGGCTTGTTTTAGTATGGGCGGGTGGTTTGGATTCAAGATGGCGGCTTGTTTTAGTATGGGAGGGTGGTTTGGATTCAAGATGGCGGCTTGTTTTAGTATGGGAGGGGTGGTCGTGTTCAAGATGGCGGCTTGTTTGGTGTGTGTAATGGGTTTTTCCCCAGCCCTCATTTGCATATGTTCTTTTCAAGATCCCCAGCCTGTCACTTTCCCGCAAGATGGCGGCTTGTTTTAGTATGGGAGGGTGGTTTGGATTCAAGATGGCGGCTTGTTTTAGTATGGGAGGGGTGGTCGGATTCAAGGTGGCGGCTTGTTTTAGTATGGGAGGGTGGTTTGGATTCAAGATGGCGGCTTGTTTTAGTATGGGAGGGTGGTTTGGATTCAAGATGGCGGCTTGTTTTAGTATGGGAGGGTGGTTTGGATTCAAGATGGCGGCTTGTTTTAGTATGGGAAGGGTGGTCGGATTCAAGATGGCGGCTTGTTTTAGTATGGGAGGGTGGTTTGGATTCAAGATGGCGGCTTGTTTTAGTATGGGAGGGGTGGTCGTGTTCAAGATGGCGGCTTGTTTGGTGTGTGTAATGGGTTTTTCCCCAGCCCTCATTTGCATATGTTCTTTTCAAGATCCCCAGCCTGTCACTTTCCCGATCCCCAGCCCTCATTTGCATATGTTCTTTTCAAGATCCCCAGCCTGTCACTTTCCCGATCCCCAGCCCTCATTTGCATATGTGTTTCAACATCCCCAGCATGTCACTTTCCCGATCCCAGCCCTCATTTGCATATGTGTTTCAAGATGGCGGCTTGTTTGTGTGTGTTAGGGGTGGTCGTGTTCAAGATGGCGGCCTGTTTGTTGTCATAAATATGCAAATGAGGTTCAATGGGCTATAAAAGGAGTCGATTTTTAGGGAAAGGAGTGTATTTCAATCTGACTTACCTGACCTGTCTGCTTGTCTGCCTCCCTGCTTGCTTGCTTGCCTATCCGCTTGTATGCTATTTCCATTCTTGCGCATGCGCAGAATGCTGATAGTTCAACCCACACCAGTCCATCAGATGGCCCTTCATCTCACCTTCACATTGATACCTCACTCGGCTCCATCGGGCCACTAGGGGCGCCCTAACACCAAAAAGGTTATTTTGCAGTTCGATAGCAAAACCTGGTGTACGAGGATTATTTTTATTTTGCAGGTAGTGGGTCGAGTGAGGTGTCAAATTGAAGCTGACGTGAAATGTTTCAGATTGATACCTCACTCGACCCCATTGGACCACTAGGGGCGCCTCTAACCCCAAAAAAGGTGTTTTGAAGATTACGCATGCGCAGAATGCTGATAGTTCAACCCACACCAGTCTATCAGATGCGCCTTCACGTTACCTTCAATTTGATACCTCATTCGACCCGATTGCACCATTAGGGACGCCTCTAACCTCAAACAGGCTATTTTTGAAGATTGATATTTTTCATATTATCTTCGCGCATGCGCAGAATTACCCTAATTCAAGCCCACACCCAGTCTATCAGATGCTCCTTCACGTCACCTTCAATTTGATACCTCACTCGACCCCATTGGACCACTAGGGACGCCTCTAACGCCAAAAAGGTTATTTTGCACATCGATATCAACATCTGGTGTACGAAGTTTGTTTTTTTTTTGTTTTTTTTTTTATTTTGGGGGTAGTGGATCGAGTGAGGTATCCAATTGAAGCTGACGTCAAATGCTTCACAATGATACCGGACTCGACCCGATTGGTCCACTAGGGGCACCTCTAAAGGTATTTTGAAGATTTATGTTGATTGATGTTGATATTGATGTTTGGCGTTAGAGCCGCCCCTAGTGGTCCAATCGGGTCGAGTGAGGTATCAATGTGAAGCATTTCACGTCAGCTTCAATATGATACCTCACTCGACCCTCTACCTGAAAATAAAATTTAAAACCACTTTTCCATCCGAAGGACGGGTTTGTCACTTCAGATTTTCTTTGTTATTGTTTTGAAAAAAAAAAAAAAAAAATTTTGAAAAATTTTTTTTGGGGGAAAAAGATGCTGGGAGCTCGTGTTAGTTTGGTGTGCATATGAAAAGAAGTTTTTCTCTTTCGGAAAGATGGATTGGCCCTCAAAAGGGCCTTTGGATAGTGTCACACGAGAGGCACGGTATATTTGCTTCACAGCACCTCTCCGGCGTCAATGCATCGGCAATTCACTATGTCGTAGTTTCTTTTGTCTGGCAATCTCTTCTTCCAGTACCGGCATTGTCGTCTCCATTTCCAACTTCGCTTCCATCATGTCGATAATTTGTTCGTTGAGGTATGATATCTCATCTTCCAGTACCGTGATTGTCGTCTCCATTTCCAACATCGCTCCCCTCATGTCGATAATTTGTTCGTTGAGGCGTGATATCTCAGCCGAAGTGGTTATACTTTCAGTGTTTGCAGTGGAGGTGGTTATTGTTGCAGGTCTAGTAGTTAACCATCCGCTGTCTTGTTCTCCATCACGGGTGTCGGCCTCGTTATTTTCTTGTATGTCCTCCATTCTGTTGTTGTCTTGTTCTTCTCGGGTAATTATCTCTCTATGTTCTTCTGTACCCCTATTCCTTGCATCTCTAGGATGATGGGTGAGCAAGGCTCGTGGTAAACTCATGATGCGTAGAAAAAAACTCATGATGTGTAGTTGTTAATAAATGTGTGAACATACACGTTATTTATAGTCGGCTGTGTGTGTGTGTGTGTGTTTCAAAATGGTGGCTTGTTTGTGTAGGTTAAGGGTGGTCGGATTCAAGATGTCGGCTTGTTTGTGTATGTTAGGGGTGGTCGGTTTCAAGATGGTAGCCAATATTTCACTTTCCCGATCAATCTCGAAACCAGAGCCATCCGGTCCTGTCCTCCCTACTAGGCTCTGGGACGGCGCTCAGCAGTACGATCGGTCATTGGATAGCACACAAAACCCTAGAATTTAGAACATAACGAGAGCGTATCTGTGGAGATTAAGCCGACGTCCCGACGTCACTCATGGATGTTACGAGCGCGTCTGAAAGATGACGTAACCTACCAGAACTCTTCATGCATTCTTGCGAAACATTTTCTATTCTGACGTCATGACGTTATGACAGGCTGGCCATGCAAGTGACTCATGACTGACGTTTCATAAAGAATTGGATACGTTCCAATGGAACCGGAAGAGGACACGTGAACGAATTTTTCAATGTATTATGGGACCAATTTTCAGTGAGCGTCGTCCCAGGGGTTCATCGGAGCGGCCAATTGTCCAGCGGAGAGCGACCCCTGGTGGCGAGGTTGTTTCCCGATCCCCAGCCTTCATTTGCATATTTTCAAGATGACAGGGGATTTTGAAAATATGCAAATGAGGTCAATGGGTGCATGTGCACTCATTGACACCGGTGTCAATGAGTGCACCTCCACGAAAAAAAAAAAAAAAGTTCCGGCAAAAAAAAAAAAAAAAATGTATTCATGCGCGGTGATGCGGTTTGGCCGTGGTTTTGGCGGTAATTCGGTTTCGGGAAAAAGCTTCCGCGGAGAAAAAGTAGTCCCTACATAAAATGGTCCGATTGGGTCGAGTGAGGTATCAAAGTGAAGCTTATGTGAAGGGGCATCTAATGGGCTGGGTGTGGGGTTGAACTATCGGCCTTCTGCGCATGCGCGGTGGTCGAAGGGTATGAAAATAGCCGTGTTGGAGCTAGGCAAGCCCCTAAGGGTCCGATGGGGTCGAGTGAGGTATCAAAGTGAAGCTTATGTGAAGGGGCATCTAATGGGCTGGGTGTGGGGTTGACATATCGGCCTTCTGCGCATGCGCGGTGGCCCAAGGGCATGAAAATAGACGTTTTGGCATCTAGGGGAGCCCTAATGGTCGAATGGGGTCGAGTGAGGTATCAACGTGAAGCCTAGGTGAAGGGTATTTGATGGCTGGGTGGCTGCATGTAAAATTTTTCCTGAAAAAAAATACGGAACACGGACTTTATCGAAAAACCTGGGAAAATGACTATATGGGGTATGAGGGGTATATAGGTCGCCGGGCTTAACGGGTGGGCTATTCACGGTTCGAATGCGTCCTGGAAGGTGTCATCTTGTAGTTCTCGGGGTGTACATTCCGATTTGAGGGATGTTCGCGTCATCTGTGACGTCATCGGTGACGTCATCGGTACGAGTAGTAGCGGAAGTGGACATTTTCGGGCAGTACATGAAGGTATTTGGGGTCGAGATGGGCTATTCATGGTTCGAATGCGTCCTGGAAGGTGTCATCTTGTAGTTCTCGGGGTGTACATTCCGATTTGAGGGATGTCCGCGTCATCTGTGACGTCATTGATGACGTCATCCGTACGAGTAGTAGCGAAAGTGGACATTTTGTGGGTGCGTGAGGGTGAGTTTGGTGTAGAGATGCACCATCCTTAGTCCGAATGCGTCGTGTGAGGTGTCATTTTGTAGCTCTCGGGGTGTACATTCCGAATTGAGGCATGTCCGAAACATCTGTGACGTCATCGATGACGTCATCAGTAGGAGTATTAGCGAAAGTGAGCCTTTTGGGGCAGTGCAGGAAGGTATTTGGTGTAGAGATGGACCATCCGCGTTGCGAATGTGTCGTGTGGGGTGTCATGTTGTAGCTCTCGGAGTATACACCCTGATTTCAGGGATATTTATAGCATCTGTGACGTCATTGGTGACGTCATTAGTACAAGTTGTAGCGAAAGTGGGCATTTTTAGCAGTGAAGGATGTTATTTGGTGTAGAGATGGACCATCCGCTGTCCAAATGGACCGTGTGAGGTGTCATCTTGTAGCAACGCCCACCAACATCATTCTTAATGCTTCAACGCCCTGGTGAAATAGCTCAGAAGCTCTGATATTCCATGGAATTGTCACTAATTCTTCGAAATGCAGTGATGCCCGTCAACGCCCGTCGTTACACCTTAACACTCTAACATAACGCCATGATATGGACCAGAGAGAGAACAACAACAACAACAAGGATGACACATGAGAGAACAACAACAACAAGAAGTTTTTTTCATATAGTTTATTTTCCCCAATGTTACATCATACCCACGCTGGGGAGCCGCGTTGGGTATATTTACAATTCAAGAAGATTCTTATCCAATCAGAGGCCACCATTTGCATGTTTCATATTCGTTCCTGTCCGTTAGATGTAGTCTTGTCCAATCAGAAGTCTCCATTTCAGAAAGTGCCATCTGAACCGTTTATTCTAATCATCGTCGGGCAGGCCAGGATACCGTTGAGGCAACATATCCTCAGATACATGTTTGTGCATTCTGAGCATCTATCAGTGCATGGGTGAATACATTCACCCGATGGGAATATTCCGTAGTTTGGTCACGAAGAACGTAACATTGGTCATCCTCTCCACTGTCCACTTGGTGTTGGGGCGTTGTTGTTGGGCCCATTTCAAGGGATCCACGGTGTCCAGTTTCTCCAGCATCGTCTTTAGCGACACTCGGTTAATGATGGTAAACGGTTGGTCAAATACCCGGATGTTACTGCTCGGGTAAAAGTATCGAACTTGGTCTGTCTCCTTATGCCGCAGCACATAACCAAACGCCAGATTCAATTTGAAGGACGTAGCTTGGCCATTGAAGATGGCTTCCATGTAGCTGCGTAGACGGGCGAGGTCGGTCAGTCGGAAATTGTAGATATCTTGAATAGGGCGATGACGGTAGAAACAGTGCCGTATCATGGACCAGTGACGCCGATAAATGTCACTCACTGGCTGGGCGTCCTGTAAGAGATCGCTAGGGACATTTATGGGCTCGTCCAGAAAATGTTCGATGTTGTCAGGCGTATGACTCGAAACCGTAACGGAGGGGTCCGGCTGGATATCCAGGCCCTCCTGGACCGTGGGTATAGGCAGGCTCTGCGTCATCGCATCACCAGTGGCGTTCGTCTCTCCGGGTTCATCTTCACTGGGTCTGACCTTCCGCGACTCCTCTTTAGTGGAAAGTTGTCGCCCAAACCGTAGAGACGGGGCATGCCTCAAACGTTGGTGCCGTCTAAACCGACTGGGTCCGACTAACTGACCTACTCGTTTGAAGAGTCGACCACAACCATTACATAGTACTGTCGCACCCGCGTGGAGTACCCTCTCATGGCGCAGTAAATTATCCTTCCGATTGAATGACCGTGCGCAGATTATACAAGGATACCGGGCATCGTTGTGGGTGGAGGCCTCGTGGCGTCGTAACTTATCTAGACGAGTAAACATCTTCTGGCAAGTTGTGCAAGTGAACATCTTGGTGGTTGACAGATGGTCTGATGAAACGGCCAGGCCGCCTCCCTTTTATAGCACGCTAGCTGGTGATCTATTTTTAGCACACTCAGTTCAACTATCCCCAAGTCGAGGGCCGAGCCGTGGCATCTTCGGTAACCTCCGTGTCTCTTCGGTCACCTCCGTAACGTCAACGACCAACATGTAGACATATAGAGTATGTACGGCATGTTATGGTATTCATCAGTGCATGAGTGACGCATTCAGCCGATGGGGGTGGTCGGTCAGCTTGGTAACGAAAAATGTAACATTGGTCACACTTTCCACTGTCCACCTGGTGTTGGGGCGTTGTTGTTGGGTCCATTCCAAGGGATCCACGGTGTCCAGTTTCTCCAGCATCGTCTCTAGCGACGCCCGGTTAATGATGGTAAACGGTTGGTCAAATACCCGGATGTTACTGCTCGGGTAAAAATATCGGGCTTGGTCTGTGTCCTTATGCTGCAGCACATAGCCAAACGCCAGATTTAGTTTGAAGGACGTAGCTTGGTCATTGAAGATGGCTTCCACGTAGTTGCGTAGTCGGGTGAGGTCAGTCAGTCGGAAATTGTAGACATCTTGAATAGGGCGATGACGGTAGAAACAGGGCCGGATCATGGGCCAATGGCGCCGATAAATGTCACTCACTGGATGGTCTTCGTGTGACAGATCGCTGGGAACATTTATGGGTTCGCCCACGAAGTGTACTTTACCCTCCACGTCGTACAAAATCTGACCCAAGGTCTTGTCGTCGGAATTTGACTGTTGAATTAAGGCGACATCATCATCGTCCCTCGTGCGATGGGTGGGAGTTCCCCCTGTTTCGATATTGATGCCTACGGCCTCTTCTACCTGCAAACGTGGCTGCCGAACAGGGTGTCGTGTGCGTTGGTGTCGCAGCAACTGACTGGCCAGTTTGAAAAGCCGACCACATTCTTCGCATGGACGCTTGGGTACTTCATGGCGTGCACGTGTGTGGCGCTGTAAATGATCCGGGCGCTGAAACGACAGTGTACGTATCGTACAGTTATACCGGGCGGTTCCTTCGTGCTTGGTAGCCTCATGGCGGCGCAAGTCGTGCAGACGAGTGAATGATTTCGAGCACGTAGTACAAGTGAACATCTTGGTGGTTGACAGAGTGTCTGATGAATCGGTCAGGCCGCTTCCCTTTTATAGCACGCTAGCTGAGGTCGGAAGTGACATTTGCATATGACCTCTGTGAGGTCACTCCCGCTTCCGTTCACGTGACCGGATCAGGTCCATGTCCAGAAGCTCTCATACGCCGCCATTTTGGAGCCGCCATGTTGGATCCGTCATTTTGGAACCGCCATCTTGGATATGGCCCATAATGCACTGGGTCAAAATACTCGCTTCTGATTGGACGAGAGCTCTGTGACGGATTTTAAATACTCGCTTCTGTTTGGTGTACGTCGCTGAAGGTCACCGGAACTGACCTTTGACCCCGGCGCGCAGTGTAA
>JAVTVY010001132.1:0-36644 GCA_036873755.1 Hanleya hanleyi
GCTGATTTAGTGGATATGAGTCGATTTGCACCCCACAATGATGGGCATCGGTACATGTTGACCTGTATCGATATTTTATCCAAGTATGCATGGGTACTATCCATTCGCACCAAAACAGGAGAGAATCTAGTACGGGCGTTCCAGCAGATTTTCAAGACGGGGCGCAAACCCCTCTATTTGCAAACGGATGAAGGCACAGAATTTCTCAACCGACCCTTTCAAGCCTTTCTTAAGAAACAGAAGGTATTTTTCTTCCATACGTACAACGAGACCAAAGCCTCTGTGGTGGAACGATTCAATCGCACCTTCAAAGGACGAATGCACAAGTATTTTACCGCCCAAAACACCCGACGGTACATCGATGTACTACCTCAACTGGTCCAAGGGTACAATCGAGCCTATCATCGCAGTATCCAGCGAGCTCCCCTCGATGTGACAGAACGCAACGAACATCAAGTGCGTGGTACGCTGTACTCACCCAGTCCACCACTCACGTCACCCCGTTACAAACGCGGAGATGTGGTACGGATCATTAAAGTGAAAGGACAATTTGAGAAAAGTTACTTGCCCAACTGGAGTGACGAGCACTTTGTCATCGTTCGCCATAAACCTCGACAGCCACACGTCTATCAACTGGAAGATCTACAAGGAGAAACACTGCAAGGCACGTTTTACGAGGCAGAATTACAACCCATAGTGAAAACACCGAAAGACTACTACACGGTGGAAAAGATTTTGAAAAAGGAACGTCGACGTGGCATCCCCTATCATTTCGTCAAATGGCAAGGTTGGCCCCGTTCGTTTAATTCCTGGGTGTCAGGCCGTGACATGAAACGCCTATAAATTCTAACCCCTATCACCTCCATCCTTCAGTGTAGGGTTGTACCATGGATAGTGCACATCTACCCTTACTGTTACGGACTCGAAAAGCACAAGTCGGTACTGTAGTGTGTCTAGTAATGCTTCTGGGTACCTTATTTGGAGGCGTGTTCTACGATTTGGCGTACGTGATATCCTGTTTCAACACCCTTCGTCCAACAATTCCACCTCAATCATCCACTTCCACCACTTCCACCACCACCACTACGACTCCTACGCCATCTTCTACCACCACCACTACGACTCCTACGCCATCTTCTACCGCCACCACCACCACTACGACGCGGCCCACGACGTCACCTGACCGCCACGTATCAACCCAGAGACACCCGACGTCCCGTACTACTACTACTACGACTCCACCTGATGACCAGCCTCCGTCTACCCTGAGACACCCCTCACCCAGTACACCGACGCTAAAAACATTTAGAGTGGACTCCGGTGATCCACGTTTACCACGGCAACGGTACCCGTTCGACTACGATCCCCGGTGGGATCCACGACAACGGTGGTGGGCCTCTGAACGCCGAGCGCAAATCACCAAATAAAAAAAAACAAAAAACGACGCTATGGATCCTCGGTGGCAGCATCCTTTCACGTGTCTCATCGCTGGACCGACAGGGTCGGGAAAAACACACTTCGTTCAACGTCTCATCCAACACGGGTCAGCCCTCATTTCACCGCCCGTAGCTCGCATCCTGTGGTGTTATGGAGCTTGGCAACCCGCGTACGAGGAACTGACACGTGTCCCGGGACTCACCTTAGTGGAAGGCTTACCCCCTGAGGATACGCCAAAAGACACGTTGGTCGTGGTGGACGATCTCATGACGGAAACGGACAGTCGAATCACCCGTCTCTTTACCAAAGGAAGCCATCATCGTCGGTTGAGCATCATCTACATCGTGCAGAATCTCTTCAGTAAGAACAAAGAGCACAGAAACATTAGTTTGAATGCTCAGTATGTGGTGTTATTCAAAAACCCCAGAGACGCTTCCCAAATTATGCACCTGGCCCAACAGATGTACCCTAAAAACACGGCCTTTGTACGAGAAGCCTTTGAAGATGCTACCCAACGAGCTCACGGGTATCTACTCATCGACTTGAAACAAGACACCCCCTCCACCCTTCGATTGCGCACCCACATTTTCCCCGGAGAGGTGCAGACGGTGTACACACCCAAATAAAAGAAGAAGACAACCCACTCTAGCCGTCACAATCATGTCTGCACGGATACGCAAGCACGCGCCGGCCCTCCGCGTATTACGCAGCGCGCCACCGGAGGTGGGCCGGGCCCTGGTGCGCGGCGCGGATCCCGACTTGGTACGGTGTTTGTGTGACGTGGCGCATAATGTGTTAAAAGGCAATGTTCCGCTCAGTCCTCTGCAGAAAGGGAAATTGCAACGGCACAAGGCGGGTCTCCGAACGTTGGTGAAGAAGACGGGTAGTGTCAAGAAAAAGAAACAGGTGTTACAGCGAGGTGGATTTCTCGGCGCACTCCTCGCACCCTTAGCCGCTACTGTACTGGGACCGTTACTAGGCTCCATCTTGGGACGCTAAAAACATGGAACATACGAAAAAAATGATGCTGGTCGAACCTCGACTGTTACAGAGTTTGCAATCACCCTATCCCGTGCCTGCCACAGTGCAACAACTCCAGTCTCTGGATGAAGAGATGAATAGTATACTCCAACGTCGACTACCCGATCACGAGAAAATTCAACTCTACCATCATACGCTGAACCGGTACCAGACGTTTATGGATCAATATAGAGGGAGTAGTAGTAGTACACCACTCCCACAACTACCCACAACGCCCACACGCACACCACCGCCACCCTCACCTGAGCTGGAAGAGGAAGTGTTGGCCAGTGTGCCTAAAGCCTTCAATACCAAGGCGCGTTTATTGTTGGACCGGGTGAAACAGAAATCCGATATGGGTTGGAACGCTGAAGGAAAACTGCTGATTCGAAACCAAGTGGTGCCGGGGTCTCATATGACCGATTTGATCAACGATATGGTACGTTCTCGCAAACACTCTAATCCACCGGGCTGGGAAGTCTTTGCTCAGGGATTAAAAGACGCACACACCCCTCAAGAATTGGTAGGGAATCCTAACCGTTGGGCCTTTATGCAGCAATCGACCCGACACCAACCACCACCACCACCACCACCACCCTCCTCTTCTTGGACCCCCATGTCACCGCCCAAAACACCACAACGACGACGGGGCCCTACCAGATCTAAGTCACCGCGACGATCACAACGCCGAGGTAAGGCGCCCAAGGCCTGGGAACCCTACTAAGGGGCACCCCTATAAAAACCCGGTGCAGAAGCCAGAACAACTCAGCCGTCATGTTTTACCTGACGTTGCCCAGTAATAGTTCACTCGATGTGTTTCCTGACAACACCTTGGCCAAGTATGTCACTCAATTACCACAACCGTTACATTTACCTGGTCGGTGGAAATGTGGACTGGTAGATATTCAGTACCCTTACTCGTGGTACAACGTACGAGACCAAGAAGTATGGTACGACGTCACCTACGAAGGCAAAGTAACCAAACTCATTCTCCCCGAAGGCCAATACGATACGCCCCAGAAGTTCATAGAGGGTCTGCTGTCCTTGTTGGAGTACAAGGCTCTACGGGAGGCCACGAATAGTTCAAAACCCATGAAAGTCTATCCCTTCAAGAATCACGTGATCTGGGCTGTCAACCCACACAACGACAAGGCCTGTAACCTGCTGAGCCCTAACGTGGCTGTGAAACTCAGTCCTACACTACAGCAAATGTTAGGTATGCCTTACAGCGTGTACCCGGGACCCACCACCGACAACGGTGACGTTGTGATGGATATGATAGTAGGCATGTACGGACTCTACGTCTACTCGGACGCAGTGGACAGCCATATTGTGGGCGATGTGAACACACCTCTGTTACGGGTGGTCCCCATTAGCAAGACGTATGGCAATCAAGTCAACCAGAGTTTCAACCATATACTCTACCTGCCCGTTCGACATACCGATATCAACACGATTACGGTGGATATAAGAGATGACACGGGACACCCGGTCGCGTTCGAACGAGGGAAAGTGGTGCTGACACTTCATTTCCGACAAGCCCGTTCTCCTCACTTCGTATAATGTACGTGCCTTACCAGTGCCATACGCCCAGCTATGCCGACTACTACAAGAAACAAACGGGAGGAGGCTTGCCCATCTTTAGCGGTGCACACATGCAACGAGGTCACGGATTGGGAAACATACTGGGCAGCATTGTGAAAACGTTCTTACCCTTGGTGACACGAGGTGTTAAAGCGGTGGGCAAACAAGCGGTACGCAGTGGATTGCGCGTGGCCGGTGATGTGATGGGAGGCACAGCACCCCGACAAGCCTTGAAACGACGTGCTAAAGAAGCCGGCAGCGTCTTGATCGCCAAAGGCCTTAAAAGACAACCACGGACACAGCGAAGAGTCATTCGACGTCCAACACACCGACGACGCACACCCCCGAGGAATAAGACCAAGAAGAAGAAGAAGAGTAGTAGGAGAGACATCTTCGCATAATGGCATTGATTCACTCCGAGTCGTGTCCGTCTACCAACAGTGAATTGGATTTGTGCACTATTCCACCCACCCAAACCAGTGTAGCCGAAGGACGTTGGGTAGAACATCGACCCCTGGCTAGCCTGACGGGGACGGGACCTGTGGAATTTACCATTGAAAACAAAGATACAGCCTACCTGGATTTAGCCCACACCTACTTGTACGTGAAAGCCAAAATAGTGGACGCAGCCGGGGCCGACCTAGCGGATGATGCAGTAGTAGTCCCAGTGAATCTTTGGCTGCACTCCTTGTTCCAACAGGTGGATATGAGTATGAGCGATAGACTCATCAGTACGTCGACCAATACGTACCCGTACCGAGCCTACATGGAGACGCTGTTGTCGTACGGTTCAGATGCCAAAAAATCCCACTTGCAAGCCGCGCTGTACTACAAGGATACACCCGGCTCCATGAATAGTACGCTGGCTGCCAATAATGGGTTGACCGCGCGCAAAAACTTGACAGCCGATAGCAAGTCCGTCGATATGATGGGGCGACTGCACGCCGATCTGTTCCTGCAAGACCGCTACATGATGAACGGTGTATCCATCAAGATCAAGTTGATCCGTTCCACACCTGCGTTCGCCTTGATGGCCGGTGGAGCGGCCCCCAATTACAAGATCATCCTAGAAGATGCAGCCCTGTTTGTGCGTACGGTGGATTTGCAACAGGGCGTGTTGGTGAGTCACATGGAAGCCTTATCGAAAAAACCAGCCCTGTACCCCATCCGACGCGTACAGACCAAGGTGTTCTCTGTGTCAGCCGGTACGATGATGGCCAATCGTGAAAATTTATTTCTAGGGGATCTCCCTAAACGTGTTACCATAGCGTGTGTGACCAACACCGCTTTCAATGGAGCGTGGGATGAGAATCCGTTCGCCTTTCAACATTTCAACCTGAACTTTTTAGCACTGCACGTGGCTGGCCATCAAATTCCAGCCCGGCCATTACAACCGGATTTTGTTAACCAAAACTATGTGCGGAGCTACCTGAACCTGTGTACAGCCACAGGACAAAACAACCAGGACGAAGGAAATACCATTACTCGACGAGACTTTTACCGTGGGTACACGTTGTTCGCCTTCGACCTCACCCCCACCTTGGAACACGATCATCAACTGGCCTTGCTGAAGAAAGGAAACCTACGGTTGGAACTGCGTTTCGCCACCGCTCTAGCCCAGACCATTAACGTGATTTGCTACGCCAAGTTTGATAACGTCATCAGCGTGGATCAGCAAAGAAACGTGCTGTGTGACTACGCCAACTAGAGTCATGGATACAGAGCAGCTGATGGCCATACTCCAGCGAGATCCTAAGGTCCCCTTTCGAGGTGTGTTTCCACGCAATGTGTTTCCCACCCACTCCACCACCCCAGCAGCCTGCATCCTGAATACAGACCCGGGGTGTCGACCCGGTGAACATTGGGTAGCTGTGTACGTGGACACCCTAGGCCAAGGCGAATACTTTGATTCCTACGGACTTGCACCCCTACATCCCGATTTGGTGAAATTCATGGACGTATCTACTACAATGTGGCGCTGGAATACTCAAAGATTACAAGGACCCTTGAGTAGTGTGTGCGGCCAGTACTGTGTGTTTTATCTCACTCACCGGAGTAGAGGACATTCTATGCCAACCATCGTACACATGTTTGATGGTTATTGTCAAGCCGAAGACCGTGATGTCCTCGTCTATGACTGGACGGCCTCTCGTTTTAATGTGCATGCTCCATTTCTCTGGTTAACTTAAATGCACTGCGCGCAGGCCACTTGTTTTTTTTATCACGTTATTGTTATGACGTTGTTGTTCTGACGTTCATTGATGTTCAATAAAAATTGATGAAAAAACACAAAAAATGATGGTTTTGACTTTTTTTTATTTAAGTCAACAAGAAGGTAGAATATGTACAAATAGAATACAGGGTACAAATAGAATAGTAGGGTTAAGGTCCAAAAAATTCTGTCAGGAGTAGGATTCGAACCTACGCCAGCTCTTCGCCGACCAGCACTTAATACCGGCGCCTTAAACCACTCGGCCATCCTGACTTTTATAGTTTTTTGTGTATCAACAGTTATAGTGTGTTCCGTTCACAAGTCCAAGTAAGTGGTGCTCACACCATCGGCCAGCACTTTCCGTTTCGGGTAAAAGAAAGTAAAGGCGTCTCGTTGCTGAATGTACGTCCGCATCTGGTGATCCACCACCCGAAATCCTCGGTTAGTGCCACTCGCACTGGCCTGGCTTTGCAGCACGTTCAAGTACAAGGCTTTGTCGATGTTGGGATCGCGCCGGCTCGCCCCTTTGCAGCTAAACTTATTTTCGTCTCCCCCGTAACAGTAATACGTCTTGGAGGAGAGACCAATCATAGCATCCCCACTCCACTCCAGCTTGAAGAGGCCCGGCGTACGCTTATCGTACTGGTAATGGTCACGTCGAGGTAGCCACTGGTCCCGTTCCGCTTCATACTGGGTACGTAACTCCGGTTTCACCAGGGACTCCCAATCCGCATTAGAGACGGCCATGTAGGCCGAGTCCGTATCCATCTCCATGAGTTGCCAGTCTGATGGATTAAAATACACACCCATGAAATCATAGAGAAACTGCAGCATCCTCAGCTTGGCCACCTGATATACCATACATCCAATCTGCAGGGGTAGATTGTAACGGATAGTCTTCTTGGCTGAAGTGACTTCATAGGTGTCGTCATCGATGACCTCCACGGACCGAAACAGAGGAGAATTCACTTTTTTGCGGGCTTGGGCAGTAGTACAAATGTTCACGTTCACGTGCTTATCCTGGTTCGTGACTGTTTTTCCGTAATACCCATTGCCCGTCAACTTCCAAGATTCACCGATGATGGCCTTACTCGGGTCTTGATCACCTTGACGACGGGCCGACGTCACGATGTCGGCATTCTCCGCAAAACAGGCGTGGGGTACGTATTGTATCACTTGGTATATCTGGGTAATTTCCAAACCGTGGTTCATGTACCACTGCAGTAAGGGAGTGCCCAGCAAGATTTTCTCGGCCCACATACTGCCAATCAACATGCGTCGAGGTTGAGGCAAACACTCGTGTTGCTCCGCATAGGCCCTCATGGTGTCCCCAATATCATCCCGACCCACCAGCGTGTTCTTAAAGATGGGAGGGCACTGGGCGAAGAGAGGCTTGAGAGTGTCGGGAACATACAAATCACATTCGACAAAGCCGTAGAGGTCCCCCGAACGAATGGCATCGAACATCTGTGGCAGACTCAGGAGTCGCCGACGACTCAAGGGGTACTCGCGCTCTTTTAGGAAACGCCGTAAATGGGGCAGGGCCTGGCACATCGTGTGAAATTCACACTCCCACATTTCAATCAGATGGTATCCTCTCTCTTTCACATAATCACCGTTCTCCACTACTTCTTCCCGTAATTCTTCCGGTGTTTTTCCACGTCGTTCGTTGAAGCGTCCAGCGCTGAAATGACATCCGTGGCCGTGCCAATAGCAACCGTAAAATTGGAATACGGTCGGTGTCCTACCCACCAGGGCAAACCCATCGACGGGGAGTCGACGATCTCCTATGCGCTTCTCTGTGGCGTTGGTTTGGTGTCGTATAGTAATTCCCCGTCGATAGGCTTCCCAATCCAACCACTGATCAGCCAGATGCTTGTGGGGCGTGCGTTGCGGTGTAAAATGCCGACCTTCCGCCAACCAACGTGTATAATGGCCACTGGGCATAGGTTGGGCCAGAGACCACAGGTACAAGGCATTGGCATCGAAACCGATGATCTTAGCACAGGGTTTTCCACTGGGGAGAGTAGTGACGTCCTTCTCGTGGTAACGGTGAAAAATAAGACTCGGTCCGCCCACAATGTTCTGCTTTAGACAATCATGCATGTCTGCATCTTTTTGCTGTATCAGCGAGAAGTACGTAGGACACGCTTGAAAAAGATGGCGAAGCGCCAGACCAGGTAAACTCAAGCACTCCTTGAAGATATCGACGTGCATCTCACGACGAAAGAGTTGAACCATTTTCTCGGCCGCTTCCAGGAAAGGAACCACATCTAGGTTATTATACCATATCAGGAAATCTCGCAAGGTCTGCATATGTTGATCGTTCCATACCTGCTGTAGTTCCCGGTACGTGTCTTCGGGACATTCCACTTGCTTCAAATCATCAAAGAACGCATCCCGGGGTGGCAACTGTGTTTCCTGCAAACAGTCGAGGGTCGATATATACGTGTAAGGGAACCTCCCTTTGGGTTGTGCACAGTCATACGCCTTCACCCACTGATCATAGCTATAATTAGGAGCTAAGTAGTTCCGTACATCCAGGAAATGCAGGGATGTGGTAGTGAGGGCCATATGATTATTGATCTTCTTGATGACGGACTTGAGGGTATTCGCCTGGGCCAAGTAGGGGTAAAGAAATTCCTTCACCATGTTCAAGTCATATCGCCCCGAGTTGAAACCTATCACCGGTAACTGGCCTAGATATTGTAGGAAGCGCACTTTCAATTTCTCCGCATACGGTTTCGGTAAAGGCACATCCTGCGACTGCAGGGGCTGCGACTCGGGCTCCGACTCGGACTCGGACTCTTCATCGTCACTAAACGCTACACCCGGTATAGGAATCCGATCGTCCAGTTGGTCCAGTACGTCCTGAAACTTGGACACCAATAGTTCTGTACTAGCCGCACTGACTTCTTCTAAATACTCCATCATGCGGGTGATCAACTCATGGGAATCCCCAGTGGACACGAAACACACCGGTGCAGCGTCATAGCCAGGTACGTTGCTCGAAATACTCACACTCAGAGGAATATGGCGCTGCGTCCACTGCGTTTTCGCTGAAAACATGTCCATGGGCTCCAACAGGGCCTCAAAATCGTAACACGCCCGGTAGGGAAAATAACGGTCCTGCTCCCGTATGATGAGACCCTCATCGGCCAGTTCCTGGAAAATAGTAGGCGTATTATGATTACAAGCGTCTAGTCCGTCATTCATAATCCAGCCGTCGTCCATTAGAGAATATCCGCGTCCATAATCCAAAGACCTATTCCATTTCCATATAACAGTATTAGCACCAAATTCAAAAAGACAAAAGTATACATAAACATAGGCTTGTTTCCCGCAAGAGAGAAGCGGTCAACAGTTTTCAATGATGCCGGCAAGACATCATGATGTTCCAAAATATCAAATCCGTATCGCTGATCAGTATTCTTAATCCATAATATTCGTTATAGAGTCGTCATCTAAAAATGATGTACCTCAGTCACGCTTTGATTGTGACTGTTCATATGAGTACCATGAAGATCTTGAAGTACATGGGCTCATACGGCCCCTAGCCCCGGGTTAAGCGGAATTAGACACATGTTACGAAACGTAGCGCCATAGATCTTGCACGCTAAGATACAAGATGATACACACCACCCGGATATGATACACACCACCCGGATATACTCGCTTCACAACGTTCGTACAGATTTTCTCGTGGCGATGTAAGTCGCGAGACTTTTTAAACACCCGATGGCATTGGGCACAACTGAAAGACTGAGCGTACTGGCTCATATTGTAGATCAGCGAAAAATGACTCACGCCATTGTCGTCGAACACACTGACTTTCATCGTAGAAGCATACCGTTCTGTTGAACGATGAACCAATTCAGCCACAAATGTATCCTCCTCGCATCGTAATCGGTATACAAAGATATTGATGTTGAACAGTGTTTCCACGTCATCCAAATTCTTGAACGGAACTCCACGGAAGTGCCGCTTATCCAAGTCTTGCTGCTGTAAATACTGTTCCCAATAGTCATTGGCCACTCTGTCACAAGCCTGGGGGTTACACTCATCCACATGCACGGCCAAACACCGAAACAGACATTTCCGGTCTTTGTAGGGCCCATGTCGCCCTCCTGTTAATGCATACAGGCCGTGTCGATGAAGCAACCAAGGGGGTAGTAGTACAGGAGCACCGATAGGATGATCTCTCATTTTCGTGACGAAAAATGTGACGTTGGTCACCATTTCAACAAGCCATTGGGTATTGGGGCGTTGCAACCGGGCCCATTCCAATGGATTCAACGTAGTCAGTTGGTCGATGAGTGGCTCCAGAGAAATCGCATCCGTCACCGTGAACGGCTGATCAAACACATAGGTATTATTGCTGGGATAATAATACCGCACCTGGTCCGTCTCCTTGTGCCGTAAAATGTACCCGAATGTGATATTCAACTTGAACGCTGTCACCTGATCTGTGAAAATATTCTCGGCATAGGTAGACAAATACGTGAGGTCCTGCAGTCGATAGTTATACAAGTCCAATAGACGACGGTCACGGTGAAAACAATGGCGTATGGTAGCCCAGTGACGTCGATAAATGTCCCTGACACGCTCGTCTTCAGGCAAGACTTCAACCGGAGGTGCTGCTGGGTCCCAGGGAAAATCTTCTCCACGTCTCATGCTTTCGTCTAATACAAGCGGGTAGGCAAGCAGGCTGGCAGGCTAGAGGTGAGGCAGGCAGGCAGGCAGGCTGGCTAGAGGTGAGGCAGGCAGGCAGGCAGGCAGGCTAGAGGCAGGCAGGCAGGCTGGTCAGGTCAATCAGGCAGGTAGGCAGGCTGGTCAGGTGAGTCAGGCAGGTAGTGCAATGAATACACCCACCCCTAAAAATCGCCTCCTTTTATACGTTTTTCTACAATCCGCCATTTTGAACCCACCACCACCACCCACAGCCGCCATTTTGAACCCATCACCTCCCACAGCCGCCATTTTGGTCCCACCACCACCACCCACAGGCCGCCATTTTGAACCCACCACCACCACCCACAGGCCGCCATTTTGAACCCACCACCACCACCACCCACAGGCCGCCATTTTGAACCCACCACCACCACCCACAGGCCGCCATTTTGAACCCACCACCACCACCCACAGGCCGCCAATTTGAACCCACCACCACCTCCCACAGGCCGCCATTTTGAACCCACCACCACCACCCACAGGCCGCCATTTTGAACCCACCACCACCACCCACAGACCGCCATTTTGAACCCACCACCACCACCCACAGGCCGCCATTTTGGTCCCACCACCACCTCCCACAGGTCGCCATTTTGGTCCCACCACCCACAGGCCGCCATTTTGAACCCACCACCACCTCCCACAGGCCGCCATTTTGAACCCACCACCACCTCCCACAATGACCCCTGTGACAGAATACTCGCTTCTGATTGGCTGTCGCTGTGACGTCACAGAGGTCATATGCAAATTTCTGAGGTCAATATGACTCAATTGAGGTTTACACTACTACTTCGGTCGAGCTTGGGGTCGAGTCGGCGAAAAGACGGCACAGTTTTCGAACAAAAAAACGTGTGAAAATAGTCAATCTTGAATTAAACAACGTATTCTAAGAATGTTTTCTATCTGCTAACAGTATTTTGATTCATGTAACCTAAAATTGTACACGTCAAATAAGAATAAACGCGAATATTAGGGGTAAACTTCCACATCATTCACATACCAAACTGCACTGGCTGACGGCAGTTTGTAAAGTAAACAAACATGGCAGCTGGAGTGTTCTGTCAGCGACAGAACTGGAAATAAAGGATATGTCGGATATCAACTTTGTTTAATCTGACCGATAATATGTTCCTGGAATATATGGAAAAGAGAGTGTACTGTGACTGTGAGTAACAGTCGACGAAAGCCGCCTGACGCTTGACTTCGCTTCGACGATCTCGCCTCGGTACGACCACATGCGCCGGTACAATCATTCTTGCGACGACCTGAAATGGAAGACGCCCGTCCATTGGCTGTGTTAACTGCCAATGAGAATTGAATATAAAATCCGAACATTGAATACTTCATTCAAAGAATTGAATATTCCATTCAAAGAATTGAATATTATATTCAAAGAATTGAACATTATATTCAAAGAATTGAACATTATATTCAAAGAACTGAATATTATATTCAAAGTATTGAATATTATATTCAAAGAATTGAACATTATATTCAAAGAATTGAACATTATATTCAAAGAACTGAATATTATATTCAAAGTATTGAATATTATATTCAATGTATTGAATATTATATTCAAAGAATTGAATATATATTGTGTTAAACTATTTATTTTCATTGAATATCGCTAGGTGCATGAAATTTTGCATTCAGAGACAGGATTATTATCTTCAAAGAAAGGAGAATTATTTTATTTTTTTTGTCATAGAATATTGCAACATTCCGCCAGCCATACATGACTGATACAGTAAACATTGCTTCAATGAATTGCAGAGGGCTTGGTGATAAAGTGAAAAGATGTGATGTGTTTCATTACTTTCGAAAGAAAAAAATTTCAATGATATGCCTCCAAGACACCCATACAGACCCCAAAATGGAAAATATTATTAAAAATGAATGGGGATTGGACGCCTGGGTGAGCCCCTTCTCATCACAAGCTCGAGGTGTAATTATTTTATTGAACAATAACTTTGAATACAAAATAAATGAAGTACAGAAAGACCCTTTGAGAAATTACTTGATTATTAATATGGAAATACACGATACCCCTGTCACACTCGTCAACCAATATGGACCTAACACTGATAAACCCTCATTTTATAATAAAATAAATAAAATCATACAGGAGTTGGGTAACCCTTCGGTTATTATGTGTGGTGATTGGAATCTAGTTTTAGACCCGGAATTAGACTCAGAAAATTACAAAAATATCAATAGCCCAAACGCAAGAGAAACCGTGCTTAATTTAATTGATAGCAATGACTATATAGATACATGGAGAATTTCACATGAAAAATAACGTAAATATACCTGGCGTAGAAATAATCCCCGCAAACAGGCGAGGCTTGATTTCTTCTTAACTAGTGAAGATATATTTAATATAACAATCGAATCTGATATTGAACCGGGTTATAAAACAGACCATTCTTACATCACTCTTAAATGCAAGTTTACAAACTTAGAACGCGGGAGGGGATATTGGAAACTAAACTGTTCACTTTTAAAAGACATTGCATACTTAGAACTAGTGAAGGAAGTAATAAACCAGACCTTGGACGAGTATACCCCGAGTCCGTATGACCATACGAACCTTCAAAATATTCCAGTGTCTCATATAGATCTTATTGTTGATGATCAGCTATTTCTAGAAACATTGTTAATGAAAATAAGGGGAGAAACTATAAAATTCTCATCTACGAAACGGAAAATAGAGAATAAAAGAGAAATGGAGTTAGAAGAAAACATTGAGTTACTTGAAAATGAAATAGTAATGAATTACGTCCAAATAGAGGAGAATAAAATTAAGGAACTAGAAGATGCAAAAAAGGAACTAGAATCTATACGAAATAAAATAATAAAAGGAATAATTGCACGAACCAAAGCTCAGTGGATGGTAGACGGTGAAAAACCTTCAAAATACTTTTTAAGCTTGGAGAAAGTAAATTACACCAATAAATTGATCACAAAGCTAACATTGGATTCGGGAGCAAATATATACGATACACCCGACATTCTTAATGAACAGCGCGAATATTACAAAAACTTGTACTCAAAAGAAGAATCGCCAAATTTAGATACTGAAAACTTATTGAGAAACTTAAATTTCAAAAGACTAGATACAATAGAATCGGAGAAACTAGAATCAGACGTTACATATGCAGAATTATCCAACGCTCTAAAAAAATATGAAAAACGAAAAAAGTCCGGGTCTGGACGGATTCCCGGTAGAATTTTTTAAAATCTTCTGGAAGCAGCTAGGGGGTTTCATGTTGAGATCTATCAACGCCGGCTTCAATAAAGGTGAATTATCAATAACGCAAAGACAGGGAGTTATCACATGCATCCCAAAACCAAACAAACCCAGAAATTACATCAGAAACTGGAGACCAATAACTTTGTTGAATGTGAGTTACAAACTAACTTCTGCTTGTATAGCTAACAGGCTAAAATCTGTCCTCGATACACTAATTCATGAAGATCAGAAGGGGTTCATTCCAGGAAGGTTCATAGGGGAGAACAATAGGCTAATATATGACCTAATGTTTGAAGCAAAAGATAAAGAAATACCAGGTTTACTCTTAATGATTGATTTTGAAAAGGCTTTCGACTCAGTTTCTTGGACTTTCATATCACAAGTGCTTGAATCCTTTAATTTTGGAGATAAAATGCGAAGTTGGATAAAGCTATTATACAATAAAATGCATAATCCAAAATGGCCATCTCTCAACTTTCTTTGAGAATGAACGTGGATGTAGACAGGGTGACCCAATTTCTCCGTACATATTTTTATTTTGCGCTCAAGTACTGGAGGCAATGGTTAGAGAAAACAAAAAGATAAAGGGTATTGAAATAGATCACACTGAATTCAAAATCAGCCAATACGCTGATGACACACAGCTAGCCCTCGACGGTTCAGAGCAATCACTGAAGGAAGCACTGAAATGTATCGACGAATTTTATAAACTTTCAGGACTAAAAATAAACGTAGAGAAAACAAAAGCTGTTTGGATAGGGGCGCTTACTGGGTTGGAATTAAAACTATGTCAAAATATAACTTTGGACTGGGTGAACGATTTTAATCTACTGGGCATACAATTTTCTGCTATCCATTTTTACGACATTTAGAAGATCAATTATCTTGCAAAACTGGAAGAGCTGAAAATGGAAAATGAGAAACCTAACTTTATTGGGTAAAATCACAATAATTAAATCACTGGCACTATCAAAGCTGATTCATCTCTTCCTTGCCCTGCTAAACCCACCTGATATATTCATCAAAGATTTGAATACAGTTCTATTCAATTTTATATGGAAAGGAGGTGTGGACCGTATCAAACGTGTAGTTCTTACCCAAGATTATCAACGTGAGGAATCTCATACATTCATTGAAAATAACATGGATAAAACGGTTACTGTTTAAAGGAACAAAGTGGAACAATATGGTAACTGGGCCAAAAATATATGATACAGGCCCTGAATATATAAAAATGCTCATAGCTGAAACAACTAATCCTTTTTGGAAGTCTCGGCTCTTTCGAGTGGTTTGGCTGGAATAGCTTGCAAGTTCATATCTCGACGCCTGACCATCAAAGCTAAAAAACACGATGAAATTCGCGTCCTAGTGTCTTCAAAATTGGATTCCGTCGCAGATGTTATCTCGCAAGCACTTGTGGATAACAAGATTTCTGATAGCGAATTCCGTCACATCCTAGCCGAGAAATCTAAATATGATGCAATGAAAAACGCTATCAGGGCTAAATCATTGAAAGCATCCCATATCAGCCAGGAAGAAAAAAACGAACTTCTGAAGCAAGGCAGGGAGGAAGCAAGGAAACAGTTTGCCAGGGCAATCGAGATAGAATCACGATAAACTGCTTTCTACAGGCGGATTATTAAAGACGCCATGCGCAGCCCCTGCCACCCGGAACCGTGGGAACCACTACGATGTCCGCACGAACACGTAGTTAGGCCTTTTCGGCGCATTAGCATATCATGTTAAAGCCATGGCTGACACTGCAAAAGAAGGCATGTCGTCGATCGATGGTAAAATGCTAGCCAACATGGCCTACCATGCCGCTGTCGTTAGCGGCTTAGCGATAGGTTATGCTCGTCTGGGCAAAATTGTTTGGAAAGGCCCTGCCCCCAAGTTTGACTTCACCGGCTATGACGTAGGAATGCTTATTGCCGACGTCGGCCTAGCCTTAGCCACGAAAGACTTGCTGATTAAGGAAGGAATCCTCCCTGCCGATATATTGAAGTAGGCGCTTTATATCGCCTCTTACCCACCATACTTTTCGTCTCTAGCACTTCGTACGGCTACTGAATGTACCCGGCTCTTGAGCAAATATACAAGTATTGATTTTCTTTCAGGCTACAGCCGTTACATGTACGTTAACACCGGGAGACTGAGCCTGGGCCGGCAAGGGTGGTGGGCCGTCCCGAGGCTCTACAGAGTATGCGGCTCCGCGCCGGGCGGCCGAAGAGGCCCGCGCACCGGCGTAGATTAACAATGGCCAATTGTGTTTCTACGCAATAACGCAAAGACAGGGAGTTATCACATGCATCCCAAAACCAAACAAACCCAGAAATTACATCAGAAACTGGAGACCAATAACTTTGTTGAATGTGAGTTACAAACTAACTTCTGCTTGTATAGCTAACAGGCTAAAATCTGTCCTCGATACACTAATTCATGAAGATCAGAAGGGGTTCATTCCAGGAAGGTTCATAGGGGAGAACAATAGGCTAATATATGACCTAATGTTTGAAGCAAAAGATAAAGAAATACCAGGTTTACTCTTAATGATTGATTTTGAAAAGGCTTTCGACTCAGTTTCTTGGACTTTCATATCACAAGTGCTTGAATCCTTTAATTTTGGAGATAAAATGCGAAGTTGGATAAAGCTATTATACAATAAAATGCATAATCCAAAATGGCCATCTCTCAACTTTCTTTGAGAATGAACGTGGATGTAGACAGGGTGACCCAATTTCTCCGTACATATTTTTATTTTGCGCTCAAATACTGGAGGCAATGGTTAGAGAAAACAAAAAGATAAAGGGTATTGAAATAGATCACACTGAATTCAAAATCAGCCAATACGCTGATGACACACAGCTAGCCCTCGACGGTTCAGAGCAATCACTGAAGGAAGCACTGAAATGTATCGACGAATTTTATAAACTTTCAGGACTAAAAATAAACGTAGAGAAAACAAAAGCTGTTTGGATAGGGGCGCTTACTGGGTTGGAATTAAAACTATGTCAAAATATAACTTTGGACTGGGTGAACGATTTTAATCTACTGGGCATACAATTTTCTGCTATCCATTTTTACGACATTTAGAAGATCAATTATCTTGCAAAACTGGAAGAGCTGAAAATGGAAAATGAGAAACCTAACTTTATTGGGTAAAATCACAATAATTAAATCACTGGCACTATCAAAGCTGATTCATCTCTTCCTTGCCCTGCTAAACCCACCTGATATATTCATCAAAGATTTGAATACAGTTCTATTCAATTTTATATGGAAAGGAGGTGTGGACCGTATCAAACGTGTAGTTCTTACCCAAGATTATCAACGTGAGGAATCTCATACATTCATTGAAAATAACATGGATAAAACGGTTACTGTTTAAAGGAACAAAGTGGAACAATATGGTAACTGGGCCAAAAATATATGATACAGGCCCTGAATATATAAAAATGCTCATAGCTGAAACAACTAATCCTTTTTGGAAGTCTCGGCTCTTTCGAGTGGTTTGGCTGGAATAGCTTGCAAGTTCATATCTCGACGCCTGACCATCAAAGCTAAAAAACACGATGAAATTCGCGTCCTAGTGTCTTCAAAATTGGATTCCGTCGCAGATGTTATCTCGCAAGCACTTGTGGATAACAAGATTTCTGATAGCGAATTCCGTCACATCCTAGCCGAGAAATCTAAATATGATGCAATGAAAAACGCTATCAGGGCTAAATCATTGAAAGCATCCCATATCAGCCAGGAAGAAAAAAACGAACTTCTGAAGCAAGGCAGGGAGGAAGCAAGGAAACAGTTTGCCAGGGCAATCGAGATAGAATCACGATAAACTGCTTTCTACAGGCGGATTAATAAAGACGTCATGCGCAGCCCCTGCCACCCGGAACCGTGGGAACCACTACGATGTCCGCACGAACACGTAGTTAGGCCTTTTTCGGCGCATTAGCATATCATGTTAAAGCCATGGCTGACACTGCAAAAGAAGGCATGTCGTCGATCGATGGTAAAATGCTAGCCAACATGGCCTACCATGCCGCTGTCGTTAGCGGCTTAGCGATAGGTTATGCTCGTCTGGGCAAAATTGTTTGGAAAGGCCCTGCCCCCAAGTTTGACTTCACCGGCTATGACGTAGGAATGCTTATTGCCGACGTCGGCCTAGCCTTAGCCACGAAAGACTTGCTGATTAAGGAAGGAATCCTCCCTGCCGATATATTGAAGTAGGCGCTTTATATCGCCTCTTACCCACCATACTTTTCGTCTCTAGCACTTCGTACGGCTACTGAATGTACCCGGCTCTTGAGCAAATATACAAGTATTGATTTTCTTTCAGGCTACAGCCGTTACATGTACGTTAACACCGGGAGACTGAGCCTGGGCCGGCAAGGGTGGTGGGCCGTCCCGAGGCTCTACAGAGTATGCGGCTCCGCGCCGGGCGGCCGAAGAGGCCCGCGCACCGGCGTAGATTAACAATGGCCAATTGTGTTTCTACCCAGCCGCGCACCGACGTAGATTAACCATTGCCAATTATGTATCTACTGCCCCCCCTGTGGCCCTTGGCCCCCCCTGTGCTGGCCCTGGGACCCGTGGTTTGCCCCCCCGTGGTCCGGTTCCCCCCTGTTCTGGCCCTGGGACCCGTGGTTTGTCCCCCCGTGGTCCGGTCCCCCCCTCTGCTGGCCCTGGGACCCGTGGTTTGCCCCCCGTGGTCCGGTCCCCCCTGTGCTGGCCCTGGGACCCGTGGTTTGCTCCCCCCGTGGTCCGGTCCCCCCTCCCCTGTGCTGGCCCTGGGACCCGTGGATAGCCCCCCTGGTCCGGTCCCCCTCCTGCTGCTGGCTTTGAAGCAGTCGTGGTTCGATGAGGATCATTTGTTTTCGTGTGGTTCATTGTCGACCGAAGAGTCCACCGAGTAGAGGGCCTAACACAGAAGCAGTCAACGGGGCCAAGGTCACACCGAGAAAGCCGCCTTTCTGTAAGATCTTGTTCTTCTGCTCTTGTGGAACTCGGTGCTGGACCAAGGTTCGAACAATTTAAATTTATGTTGTCCAGGGTCTAAAATGCGTCTTTTTATTTTCAGTCTCTTTAAACTTGCTTTCCTATACTCAGCCTACGATACATTAGCATGAAATATAAGACTCTACAGTTCAAAAGTAAAACTTGTTCGACAGCCTTGGGCTTGGTGAATTCTCGCTTCTTTTGTTAATGAGAAATCTACTACACGAAGCGCGGGAGCCCGATTGATAACAACACCTTTAATGCAATTACAACTTGTACAAACTCGGCTATTTCTATTTGCTCTCTCGCTCTCACAAGTTTTCCCGTGCTATTTTTATTGTCTTACTATGTCATTACATGCAGTTTATTGTAACTCCACACATCTATTTTCTCTCGCCACTCGCTTCAGCTCCAATACCATTCAAATGTTTAAATGTCACTCGCAAATGCATGCAAGTATTGCACGAAACGCAACTGTGTTTATTGCTAAAACTCTGCCATTTAAAATATGCAAATACACTCTCCACACGTCTGTCCCGTGTTATTTGTCGGTTTAACTTTCAGCGAAGAGAGTATACTGTTTTCAGATTGGCCCCTGTTCAAGATTGTCCGGAATTTGTTACGCGACTTGCTACGCGACAAGACATTTTGTCACCATGTTTTTATAACAAAAGTATCTCCATTCCCAAACCAACAAAACGACGTATATTGTATAGAATACCCCTACTGTCTCAATGCAATGATCTACGCAATTGTTTGTACTATCTTACACCAAGCTTACGTCATTCCTACAGTTCTCCTATATACGCAGTGTCCCTCCATATATATGTGATACGGTACGTTTTTGTTATGGTTTTATACAGTACGTGTACAGATATAAATTTGATTTTTAGACATGACTATGGTAGGCGATCTGTCGCAATATTCGATTTTTCACGTTTTTATCCTATTAATCATCTTATACATTCAAAAATCGAGCAATTCGTTCAATTTTTACGAATATTTTTACGAATATGGAATATATATGTTCAATAATGTTTTATATTTTCAATTCAACCGATATATAGTATATATAGCATTGAAACTAAGTATTCAATCATTGAATATAATTATTCATTGATTGAATACTTATATTCAATGATTGAATACTTACATTCAATGATTAAATACTTATATTCAATGATTGAATATAATTATTTAATGATTGAATATGATTATTCAATGATTGAATATAAGTATTCAATGATTGAAAATAAGTATTCACTCACTGAATATAATCACTGAATATACTATTCAATCATTGAATATACTATTCAATCATTGAATATACTATTCAATCATTGAATATACTATTCAATCATTGCAAACAATAATATTTACATGTTCAAAGGAAATGATGAGATAGCTTTTACTTGACCAATGACATTATAAGTTATCCTGTCCCTGCTCGTTTGATACTGAATTTGATCCTGTTTCCTGGAGAAAATGCCACACGACCGCGAAGCCGCCAGGAAACAGGATAAAATTCAGTATCAAACGAGCAGAGACAGGATAACGAATTTATTTCTACGAGCAGCTTTTTCAACTCGGGAAAGTTGCGAGGTAAAGTGGGTCTGAAAGTGGCTAATCAAATACGACAAAAGTGATAATGAAAACGGCTGAAGACGCGTCAAATATTTTGAAATATTCGGAATCATCAGGACTTCTGCTCGAAATGATAAGTCAAAAGACCGTACAGTGCTAGAGTCTGATCGCCAACTCTTCGGCTGATCGGTCGAGCTTGGGGTCGAGTCGGCGAAAAGACGGCACAGTTTTCGAACAAAAAAACGTCTAAAAATAGTCAACCTTGAATTAAACAACGTATTCTAAGAATGTTTTCCATCTGCTAACAGTATTTTGATTCATGTAACCTAAAATTGTACACGTCAAATAAGAATAAACGCGAATATTAGGGGTAAACTTCCACATCATTCACATACCAAACTGCACTGGCTGACGGCAGTTTGTAAAGTAAACAAACATGGCAGCTGGAGTGTTCTGTCAGCGACAGAACTGGAAATAAAGGATATGTCGGATATCAACTTTGTTTAATCTGACCGATAATATGTTCCTGGAATATATGGAAAAGAGAGTGTACTGTGACTGTGAGTAACAGTCGACGAAAGCCGCCTGACGCTTGACTTCGCTTCGACGATCTCGCCTCGGTACGACCACATGCGCCGGTACAATCATTCTTGCGACGACCTGAAATGGAAGACGCCCGTCCATTGGCTGTGTTAACTGCCAATGAGAATTGAATATAAAATCCGAACATTGAATACTCCATTCAAAGAATTGAATACTCCATTCAAAGAATTGAATATTATATTCAAAGAATTGAACATTATATTCAAAGAATTGAACATTATATTCAAAGAACTGAATATTATATTCAAAGTATTGAATATTATATTCAATGTATTGAATATTATATTCAAAGAACTGAATATTATATTCAAAGTATTGAATATTATATTCAATGTATTGAATATTATATTCAAAGAATTGAATATATATTGTGTTAAACTATTTATTTTCATTGAATATCGCTAGGTGCATGAAATTTTGCATTCAGAGACAGGATTATTATCTTCAAAGAAAGGAGAATTATTTTATTTTTTTTGTCATAGAATATTGCAACATTCCGCCAGCCATACATGACTGATACAGTAAACATTGCTTCAATGAATTGCAGAGGGCTTGGTGATAAAGTGAAAAGATGTGATGTGTTTCATTACTTTCGAAAGAAAAAAATTTCAATGATATGCCTCCAAGACACCCATACAGACCCCAAAATGGAAAATATTATTAAAAATGAATGGGGATTGGACGCCTGGGTGAGCCCCTTCTCATCACAAGCTCGAGGTGTAATTATTTTATTGAACAATAACTTTGAATACAAAATAAATGAAGTACAGAAAGACCCTTTGAGAAATTACTTGATTATTAATATGGAAATACACGATACCCCTGTCACACTCGTCAACCAATATGGACCTAACACTGATAAACCCTCATTTTATAATAAAATAAATAAAATCATACAGGAGTTGGGTAACCCTTCGGTTATTATGTGTGGTGATTGGAATCTAGTTTTAGACCCGGAATTAGACTCAGAAAATTACAAAAATATCAATAGCCCAAACGCAAGAGAAACCGTGCTTAATTTAATTGATAGCAATGACTATATAGATACATGGAGAATTTCACATGAAAAATAACGTAAATATACCTGGCGTAGAAATAATCCCCGCAAACAGGCGAGGCTTGATTTCTTCTTAACTAGTGAAGATATATTTAATATAACAATCGAATCTGATATTGAACCGGGTTATAAAACAGACCATTCTTACATCACTCTTAAATGCAAGTTTACAAACTTAGAACGCGGGAGGGGATATTGGAAACTAAACTGTTCACTTTTAAAAGACATTGCATACTTAGAACTAGTGAAGGAAGTAATAAACCAGACCTTGGACGAGTATACCCCGAGTCCGTATGACCATACGAACCTTCAAAATATTCCAGTGTCTCATATAGATCTTATTGTTGATGATCAGCTATTTCTAGAAACATTGTTAATGAAAATAAGGGGAGAAACTATAAAATTCTCATCTACGAAACGGAAAATAGAGAATAAAAGAGAAATGGAGTTAGAAGAAAACATTGAGTTACTTGAAAATGAAATAGTAATGAATTACGTCCAAATAGAGGAGAATAAAATTAAGGAACTAGAAGATGCAAAAAAGGAACTAGAATCTATACGAAATAAAATAATAAAAGGAATAATTGCACGAACCAAAGCTCAGTGGATGGTAGACGGTGAAAAACCTTCAAAATACTTTTTAAGCTTGGAGAAAGTAAATTACACCAATAAATTGATCACAAAGCTAACATTGGATTCGGGAGCAAATATATACGATACACCCGACATTCTTAATGAACAGCGCGAATATTACAAAAACTTGTACTCAAAAGAAGAATCGCCAAATTTAGATACTGAAAACTTATTGAGAAACTTAAATTTCAAAAGACTAGATACAATAGAATCGGAGAAACTAGAATCAGACGTTACATATGCAGAATTATCCAACGCTCTAAAAAAATATGAAAAACGAAAAAAGTCCGGGTCTGGACGGATTCCCGGTAGAATTTTTTAAAATCTTCTGGAAGCAGCTAGGGGGTTTCATGTTGAGATCTATCAACGCCGGCTTCAATAAAGGTGAATTATCAATAACGCAAAGACAGGGAGTTATCACATGCATCCCAAAACCAAACAAACCCAGAAATTACATCAGAAACTGGAGACCAATAACTTTGTTGAATGTGAGTTACAAACTAACTTCTGCTTGTATAGCTAACAGGCTAAAATCTGTCCTCGATACACTAATTCATGAAGATCAGAAGGGGTTCATTCCAGGAAGGTTCATAGGGGAGAACAATAGGCTAATATATGACCTAATGTTTGAAGCAAAAGATAAAGAAATACCAGGTTTACTCTTAATGATTGATTTTGAAAAGGCTTTCGACTCAGTTTCTTGGACTTTCATATCACAAGTGCTTGAATCCTTTAATTTTGGAGATAAAATGCGAAGTTGGATAAAGCTATTATACAATAAAATGCATAATCCAAAATGGCCATCTCTCAACTTTCTTTGAGAATGAACGTGGATGTAGACAGGGTGACCCAATTTCTCCGTACATATTTTTATTTTGCGCTCAAGTACTGGAGGCAATGGTTAGAGAAAACAAAAAGATAAAGGGTATTGAAATAGATCACACTGAATTCAAAATCAGCCAATACGCTGATGACACACAGCTAGCCCTCGACGGTTCAGAGCAATCACTGAAGGAAGCACTGAAATGTATCGACGAATTTTATAAACTTTCAGGACTAAAAATAAACGTAGAGAAAACAAAAGCTGTTTGGATAGGGGCGCTTACTGGGTTGGAATTAAAACTATGTCAAAATATAACTTTGGACTGGGTGAACGATTTTAATCTACTGGGCATACAATTTTCTGCTATCCATTTTTACGACATTTAGAAGATCAATTATCTTGCAAAACTGGAAGAGCTGAAAATGGAAAATGAGAAACCTAACTTTATTGGGTAAAATCACAATAATTAAATCACTGGCACTATCAAAGCTGATTCATCTCTTCCTTGCCCTGCTAAACCCACCTGATATATTCATCAAAGATTTGAATACAGTTCTATTCAATTTTATATGGAAAGGAGGTGTGGACCGTATCAAACGTGTAGTTCTTACCCAAGATTATCAACGTGAGGAATCTCATACATTCATTGAAAATAACATGGATAAAACGGTTACTGTTTAAAGGAACAAAGTGGAACAATATGGTAACTGGGCCAAAAATATATGATACAGGCCCTGAATATATAAAAATGCTCATAGCTGAAACAACTAATCCTTTTTGGAAGTCTCGGCTCTTTCGAGTGGTTTGGCTGGAATAGCTTGCAAGTTCATATCTCGACGCCTGACCATCAAAGCTAAAAAACACGATGAAATTCGCGTCCTAGTGTCTTCAAAATTGGATTCCGTCGCAGATGTTATCTCGCAAGCACTTGTGGATAACAAGATTTCTGATAGCGAATTCCGTCACATCCTAGCCGAGAAATCTAAATATGATGCAATGAAAAACGCTATCAGGGCTAAATCATTGAAAGCATCCCATATCAGCCAGGAAGAAAAAAACGAACTTCTGAAGCAAGGCAGGGAGGAAGCAAGGAAACAGTTTGCCAGGGCAATCGAGATAGAATCACGATAAACTGCTTTCTACAGGCGGATTAATAAAGACGTCATGCGCAGCCCCTGCCACCCGGAACCGTGGGAACCACTACGATGTCCGCACGAACACGTAGTTAGGCCTTTTTCGGCGCATTAGCATATCATGTTAAAGCCATGGCTGACACTGCAAAAGAAGGCATGTCGTCGATCGATGGTAAAATGCTAGCCAACATGGCCTACCATGCCGCTGTCGTTAGCGGCTTAGCGATAGGTTATGCTCGTCTGGGCAAAATTGTTTGGAAAGGCCCTGCCCCCAAGTTTGACTTCACCGGCTATGACGTAGGAATGCTTATTGCCGACGTCGGCCTAGCCTTAGCCACGAAAGACTTGCTGATTAAGGAAGGAATCCTCCCTGCCGATATATTGAAGTAGGCGCTTTATATCGCCTCTTACCCACCATACTTTTCGTCTCTAGCACTTCGTACGGCTACTGAATGTACCCGGCTCTTGAGCAAATATACAAGTATTGATTTTCTTTCAGGCTACAGCCGTTACATGTACGTTAACACCGGGAGACTGAGCCTGGGCCGGCAAGGGTGGTGGGCCGTCCCGAGGCTCTACAGAGTATGCGGCTCCGCGCCGGGCGGCCGAAGAGGCCCGCGCACCGGCGTAGATTAACAATGGCCAATTGTGTTTCTACCCAGCCGCGCACCGACGTAGATTAACCATTGCCAATTATGTATCTACTGCCCCCCCTGTGGCCCTTGGCCCCCCCTGTGCTGGCCCTGGGACCCGTGGTTTGCCCCCCCGTGGTCCGGTTCCCCCCTGTTCTGGCCCTGGGACCCGTGGTTTGTCCCCCCGTGGTCCGGTCCCCCCCTCTGCTGGCCCTGGGACCCGTGGTTTGCCCCCCGTGGTCCGGTCCCCCCTGTGCTGGCCCTGGGACCCGTGGTTTGCTCCCCCCGTGGTCCGGTCCCCCCTCCCCTGTGCTGGCCCTGGGACCCGTGGATAGCCCCCCTGGTCCGGTCCCCCTCCTGCTGCTGGCTTTGAAGCAGTCGTGGTTCGATGAGGATCATTTGTTTTCGTGTGGTTCATTGTCGACCGAAGAGTCCACCGAGTAGAGGGCCTAACACAGAAGCAGTCAACGGGGCCAAGGTCACACCGAGAAAGCCGCCTTTCTGTAAGATCTTGTTCTTCTGCTCTTGTGGAACTCGGTGCTGGACCAAGGTTCGAACAATTTAAATTTATGTTGTCCAGGGTCTAAAATGCGTCTTTTTATTTTCAGTCTCTTTAAACTTGCTTTCCTATACTCAGCCTACGATACATTAGCATGAAATATAAGACTCTACAGTTCAAAAGTAAAACTTGTTCGACAGCCTTGGGCTTGGTGAATTCTCGCTTCTTTTGTTAATGAGAAATCTACTACACGAAGCGCGGGAGCCCGATTGATAACAACACCTTTAATGCAATTACAACTTGTACAAACTCGGCTATTTCTATTTGCTCTCTCGCTCTCACAAGTTTTCCCGTGCTATTTTTATTGTCTTACTATGTCATTACATGCAGTTTATTGTAACTCCACACATCTATTTTCTCTCGCCACTCGCTTCAGCTCCAATACCATTCAAATGTTTAAATGTCACTCGCAAATGCATGCAAGTATTGCACGAAACGCAACTGTGTTTATTGCTAAAACTCTGCCATTTAAAATATGCAAATACACTCTCCACACGTCTGTCCCGTGTTATTTGTCGGTTTAACTTTCAGCGAAGAGAGTATACTGTTTTCAGATTGGCCCCTGTTCAAGATTGTCCGGAATTTGTTACGCGACTTGCTACGCGACAAGACATTTTGTCACCATGTTTTTATAACAAAAGTATCTCCATTCCCAAACCAACAAAACGACGTATATTGTATAGAATACCCCTACTGTCTCAATGCAATGATCTACGCAATTGTTTGTACTATCTTACACCAAGCTTACGTCATTCCTACAGTTCTCCTATATACGCAGTGTCCCTCCATATATATGTGATACGGTACGTTTTTGTTATGGTTTTATACAGTACGTGTACAGATATAAATTTGATTTTTAGACATGACTATGGTAGGCGATCTGTCGCAATATTCGATTTTTCACGTTTTTATCCTATTAATCATCTTATACATTCAAAAATCGAGCAATTCGTTCAATTTTTACGAATATTTTTACGAATATGGAATATATATGTTCAATAATGTTTTATATTTTCAATTCAACCGATATATAGTATATATAGCATTGAAACTAAGTATTCAATCATTGAATATAATTATTCATTGATTGAATACTTATATTCAATGATTGAATACTTACATTCAATGATTAAATACTTATATTCAATGATTGAATATAATTATTTAATGATTGAATATGATTATTCAATGATTGAATATAAGTATTCAATGATTGAAAATAAGTATTCACTCACTGAATATAATCACTGAATATACTATTCAATCATTGAATATACTATTCAATCATTGAATATACTATTCAATCATTGAATATACTATTCAATCATTGCAAACAATAATATTTACATGTTCAAAGGAAATGATGAGATAGCTTTTACTTGACCAATGACATTATAAGTTATCCTGTCCCTGCTCGTTTGATACTGAATTTGATCCTGTTTCCTGGAGAAAATGCCACACGACCGCGAAGCCGCCAGGAAACAGGATAAAATTCAGTATCAAACGAGCAGAGACAGGATAACGAATTTATTTCTACGAGCAGCTTTTTCAACTCGGGAAAGTTGCGAGGTAAAGTGGGTCTGAAAGTGGCTAATCAAATACGACAAAAGTGATAATGAAAACGGCTGAAGACGCGTCAAATATTTTGAAATATTCGGAATCATCAGGACTTCTGCTCGAAATGATAAGTCAAAAGACCGTACAGTGCTAGAGTCTGATCGCCAACTCTTCGGCTGATCGGTCGAGCTTGGGGTCGAGTCGGCGAAAAGACGGCACAGTTTTCGAACAAAAAAACGTCTAAAAATAGTCAACCTTGAATTAAACAACGTATTCTAAGAATGTTTTCCATCTGCTAACAGTATTTTGATTCATGTAACCTAAAATTGTACACGTCAAATAAGAATAAACGCGAATATTAGGGGTAAACTTCCACATCATTCACATACCAAACTGCACTGGCTGACGGCAGTTTGTAAAGTAAACAAACATGGCAGCTGGAGTGTTCTGTCAGCGACAGAACTGGAAATAAAGGATATGTCGGATATCAACTTTGTTTAATCTGACCGATAATATGTTCCTGGAATATATGGAAAAGAGAGTGTACTGTGACTGTGAGTAACAGTCGACGAAAGCCGCCTGACGCTTGACTTCGCTTCGACGATCTCGCCTCGGTACGACCACATGCGCCGGTACAATCATTCTTGCGACGACCTGAAATGGAAGACGCCCGTCCATTGGCTGTGTTAACTGCCAATGAGAATTGAATATAAAATCCGAACATTGAATACTTCATTCAAAGAATTGAATATTCCATTCAAAGAATTGAATATTATATTCAAAGAATTGAACATTATATTCAAAGAATTGAACATTATATTCAAAGAACTGAATATTATATTCAAAGTATTGAATATTATATTCAAAGAATTGAACATTATATTCAAAGAATTGAACATTATATTCAAAGAACTGAATATTATATTCAAAGTATTGAATATTATATTCAATGTATTGAATATTATATTCAAAGAATTGAATATATATTGTGTTAAACTATTTATTTTCATTGAATATCGCTAGGTGCATGAAATTTTGCATTCAGAGACAGGATTATTATCTTCAAAGAAAGGAGAATTATTTTATTTTTTTTGTCATAGAATATTGCAACATTCCGCCAGCCATACATGACTGATACAGTAAACATTGCTTCAATGAATTGCAGAGGGCTTGGTGATAAAGTGAAAAGATGTGATGTGTTTCATTACTTTCGAAAGAAAAAAATTTCAATGATATGCCTCCAAGACACCCATACAGACCCCAAAATGGAAAATATTATTAAAAATGAATGGGGATTGGACGCCTGGGTGAGCCCCTTCTCATCACAAGCTCGAGGTGTAATTATTTTATTGAACAATAACTTTGAATACAAAATAAATGAAGTACAGAAAGACCCTTTGAGAAATTACTTGATTATTAATATGGAAATACACGATACCCCTGTCACACTCGTCAACCAATATGGACCTAACACTGATAAACCCTCATTTTATAATAAAATAAATAAAATCATACAGGAGTTGGGTAACCCTTCGGTTATTATGTGTGGTGATTGGAATCTAGTTTTAGACCCGGAATTAGACTCAGAAAATTACAAAAATATCAATAGCCCAAACGCAAGAGAAACCGTGCTTAATTTAATTGATAGCAATGACTATATAGATACATGGAGAATTTCACATGAAAAATAACGTAAATATACCTGGCGTAGAAATAATCCCCGCAAACAGGCGAGGCTTGATTTCTTCTTAACTAGTGAAGATATATTTAATATAACAATCGAATCTGATATTGAACCGGGTTATAAAACAGACCATTCTTACATCACTCTTAAATGCAAGTTTACAAACTTAGAACGCGGGAGGGGATATTGGAAACTAAACTGTTCACTTTTAAAAGACATTGCATACTTAGAACTAGTGAAGGAAGTAATAAACCAGACCTTGGACGAGTATACCCCGAGTCCGTATGACCATACGAACCTTCAAAATATTCCAGTGTCTCATATAGATCTTATTGTTGATGATCAGCTATTTCTAGAAACATTGTTAATGAAAATAAGGGGAGAAACTATAAAATTCTCATCTACGAAACGGAAAATAGAGAATAAAAGAGAAATGGAGTTAGAAGAAAACATTGAGTTACTTGAAAATGAAATAGTAATGAATTACGTCCAAATAGAGGAGAATAAAATTAAGGAACTAGAAGATGCAAAAAAGGAACTAGAATCTATACGAAATAAAATAATAAAAGGAATAATTGCACGAACCAAAGCTCAGTGGATGGTAGACGGTGAAAAACCTTCAAAATACTTTTTAAGCTTGGAGAAAGTAAATTACACCAATAAATTGATCACAAAGCTAACATTGGATTCGGGAGCAAATATATACGATACACCCGACATTCTTAATGAACAGCGCGAATATTACAAAAACTTGTACTCAAAAGAAGAATCGCCAAATTTAGATACTGAAAACTTATTGAGAAACTTAAATTTCAAAAGACTAGATACAATAGAATCGGAGAAACTAGAATCAGACGTTACATATGCAGAATTATCCAACGCTCTAAAAAAATATGAAAAACGAAAAAAGTCCGGGTCTGGACGGATTCCCGGTAGAATTTTTTAAAATCTTCTGGAAGCAGCTAGGGGGTTTCATGTTGAGATCTATCAACGCCGGCTTCAATAAAGGTGAATTATCAATAACGCAAAGACAGGGAGTTATCACATGCATCCCAAAACCAAACAAACCCAGAAATTACATCAGAAACTGGAGACCAATAACTTTGTTGAATGTGAGTTACAAACTAACTTCTGCTTGTATAGCTAACAGGCTAAAATCTGTCCTCGATACACTAATTCATGAAGATCAGAAGGGGTTCATTCCAGGAAGGTTCATAGGGGAGAACAATAGGCTAATATATGACCTAATGTTTGAAGCAAAAGATAAAGAAATACCAGGTTTACTCTTAATGATTGATTTTGAAAAGGCTTTCGACTCAGTTTCTTGGACTTTCATATCACAAGTGCTTGAATCCTTTAATTTTGGAGATAAAATGCGAAGTTGGATAAAGCTATTATACAATAAAATGCATAATCCAAAATGGCCATCTCTCAACTTTCTTTGAGAATGAACGTGGATGTAGACAGGGTGACCCAATTTCTCCGTACATATTTTTATTTTGCGCTCAAGTACTGGAGGCAATGGTTAGAGAAAACAAAAAGATAAAGGGTATTGAAATAGATCACACTGAATTCAAAATCAGCCAATACGCTGATGACACACAGCTAGCCCTCGACGGTTCAGAGCAATCACTGAAGGAAGCACTGAAATGTATCGACGAATTTTATAAACTTTCAGGACTAAAAATAAACGTAGAGAAAACAAAAGCTGTTTGGATAGGGGCGCTTACTGGGTTGGAATTAAAACTATGTCAAAATATAACTTTGGACTGGGTGAACGATTTTAATCTACTGGGCATACAATTTTCTGCTATCCATTTTTACGACATTTAGAAGATCAATTATCTTGCAAAACTGGAAGAGCTGAAAATGGAAAATGAGAAACCTAACTTTATTGGGTAAAATCACAATAATTAAATCACTGGCACTATCAAAGCTGATTCATCTCTTCCTTGCCCTGCTAAACCCACCTGATATATTCATCAAAGATTTGAATACAGTTCTATTCAATTTTATATGGAAAGGAGGTGTGGACCGTATCAAACGTGTAGTTCTTACCCAAGATTATCAACGTGAGGAATCTCATACATTCATTGAAAATAACATGGATAAAACGGTTACTGTTTAAAGGAACAAAGTGGAACAATATGGTAACTGGGCCAAAAATATATGATACAGGCCCTGAATATATAAAAATGCTCATAGCTGAAACAACTAATCCTTTTTGGAAGTCTCGGCTCTTTCGAGTGGTTTGGCTGGAATAGCTTGCAAGTTCATATCTCGACGCCTGACCATCAAAGCTAAAAAACACGATGAAATTCGCGTCCTAGTGTCTTCAAAATTGGATTCCGTCGCAGATGTTATCTCGCAAGCACTTGTGGATAACAAGATTTCTGATAGCGAATTCCGTCACATCCTAGCCGAGAAATCTAAATATGATGCAATGAAAAACGCTATCAGGGCTAAATCATTGAAAGCATCCCATATCAGCCAGGAAGAAAAAAACGAACTTCTGAAGCAAGGCAGGGAGGAAGCAAGGAAACAGTTTGCCAGGGCAATCGAGATAGAATCACGATAAACTGCTTTCTACAGGCGGATTATTAAAGACGCCATGCGCAGCCCCTGCCACCCGGAACCGTGGGAACCACTACGATGTCCGCACGAACACGTAGTTAGGCCTTTTCGGCGCATTAGCATATCATGTTAAAGCCATGGCTGACACTGCAAAAGAAGGCATGTCGTCGATCGATGGTAAAATGCTAGCCAACATGGCCTACCATGCCGCTGTCGTTAGCGGCTTAGCGATAGGTTATGCTCGTCTGGGCAAAATTGTTTGGAAAGGCCCTGCCCCCAAGTTTGACTTCACCGGCTATGACGTAGGAATGCTTATTGCCGACGTCGGCCTAGCCTTAGCCACGAAAGACTTGCTGATTAAGGAAGGAATCCTCCCTGCCGATATATTGAAGTAGGCGCTTTATATCGCCTCTTACCCACCATACTTTTCGTCTCTAGCACTTCGTACGGCTACTGAATGTACCCGGCTCTTGAGCAAATATACAAGTATTGATTTTCTTTCAGGCTACAGCCGTTACATGTACGTTAACACCGGGAGACTGAGCCTGGGCCGGCAAGGGTGGTGGGCCGTCCCGAGGCTCTACAGAGTATGCGGCTCCGCGCCGGGCGGCCGAAGAGGCCCGCGCACCGGCGTAGATTAACAATGGCCAATTGTGTTTCTACGCAATAACGCAAAGACAGGGAGTTATCACATGCATCCCAAAACCAAACAAACCCAGAAATTACATCAGAAACTGGAGACCAATAACTTTGTTGAATGTGAGTTACAAACTAACTTCTGCTTGTATAGCTAACAGGCTAAAATCTGTCCTCGATACACTAATTCATGAAGATCAGAAGGGGTTCATTCCAGGAAGGTTCATAGGGGAGAACAATAGGCTAATATATGACCTAATGTTTGAAGCAAAAGATAAAGAAATACCAGGTTTACTCTTAATGATTGATTTTGAAAAGGCTTTCGACTCAGTTTCTTGGACTTTCATATCACAAGTGCTTGAATCCTTTAATTTTGGAGATAAAATGCGAAGTTGGATAAAGCTATTATACAATAAAATGCATAATCCAAAATGGCCATCTCTCAACTTTCTTTGAGAATGAACGTGGATGTAGACAGGGTGACCCAATTTCTCCGTACATATTTTTATTTTGCGCTCAAATACTGGAGGCAATGGTTAGAGAAAACAAAAAGATAAAGGGTATTGAAATAGATCACACTGAATTCAAAATCAGCCAATACGCTGATGACACACAGCTAGCCCTCGACGGTTCAGAGCAATCACTGAAGGAAGCACTGAAATGTATCGACGAATTTTATAAACTTTCAGGACTAAAAATAAACGTAGAGAAAACAAAAGCTGTTTGGATAGGGGCGCTTACTGGGTTGGAATTAAAACTATGTCAAAATATAACTTTGGACTGGGTGAACGATTTTAATCTACTGGGCATACAATTTTCTGCTATCCATTTTTACGACATTTAGAAGATCAATTATCTTGCAAAACTGGAAGAGCTGAAAATGGAAAATGAGAAACCTAACTTTATTGGGTAAAATCACAATAATTAAATCACTGGCACTATCAAAGCTGATTCATCTCTTCCTTGCCCTGCTAAACCCACCTGATATATTCATCAAAGATTTGAATACAGTTCTATTCAATTTTATATGGAAAGGAGGTGTGGACCGTATCAAACGTGTAGTTCTTACCCAAGATTATCAACGTGAGGAATCTCATACATTCATTGAAAATAACATGGATAAAACGGTTACTGTTTAAAGGAACAAAGTGGAACAATATGGTAACTGGGCCAAAAATATATGATACAGGCCCTGAATATATAAAAATGCTCATAGCTGAAACAACTAATCCTTTTTGGAAGTCTCGGCTCTTTCGAGTGGTTTGGCTGGAATAGCTTGCAAGTTCATATCTCGACGCCTGACCATCAAAGCTAAAAAACACGATGAAATTCGCGTCCTAGTGTCTTCAAAATTGGATTCCGTCGCAGATGTTATCTCGCAAGCACTTGTGGATAACAAGATTTCTGATAGCGAATTCCGTCACATCCTAGCCGAGAAATCTAAATATGATGCAATGAAAAACGCTATCAGGGCTAAATCATTGAAAGCATCCCATATCAGCCAGGAAGAAAAAAACGAACTTCTGAAGCAAGGCAGGGAGGAAGCAAGGAAACAGTTTGCCAGGGCAATCGAGATAGAATCACGATAAACTGCTTTCTACAGGCGGATTAATAAAGACGTCATGCGCAGCCCCTGCCACCCGGAACCGTGGGAACCACTACGATGTCCGCACGAACACGTAGTTAGGCCTTTTTCGGCGCATTAGCATATCATGTTAAAGCCATGGCTGACACTGCAAAAGAAGGCATGTCGTCGATCGATGGTAAAATGCTAGCCAACATGGCCTACCATGCCGCTGTCGTTAGCGGCTTAGCGATAGGTTATGCTCGTCTGGGCAAAATTGTTTGGAAAGGCCCTGCCCCCAAGTTTGACTTCACCGGCTATGACGTAGGAATGCTTATTGCCGACGTCGGCCTAGCCTTAGCCACGAAAGACTTGCTGATTAAGGAAGGAATCCTCCCTGCCGATATATTGAAGTAGGCGCTTTATATCGCCTCTTACCCACCATACTTTTCGTCTCTAGCACTTCGTACGGCTACTGAATGTACCCGGCTCTTGAGCAAATATACAAGTATTGATTTTCTTTCAGGCTACAGCCGTTACATGTACGTTAACACCGGGAGACTGAGCCTGGGCCGGCAAGGGTGGTGGGCCGTCCCGAGGCTCTACAGAGTATGCGGCTCCGCGCCGGGCGGCCGAAGAGGCCCGCGCACCGGCGTAGATTAACAATGGCCAATTGTGTTTCTACCCAGCCGCGCACCGACGTAGATTAACCATTGCCAATTATGTATCTACTGCCCCCCCTGTGGCCCTTGGCCCCCCCTGTGCTGGCCCTGGGACCCGTGGTTTGCCCCCCCGTGGTCCGGTTCCCCCCTGTTCTGGCCCTGGGACCCGTGGTTTGTCCCCCCGTGGTCCGGTCCCCCCCTCTGCTGGCCCTGGGACCCGTGGTTTGCCCCCCGTGGTCCGGTCCCCCCTGTGCTGGCCCTGGGACCCGTGGTTTGCTCCCCCCGTGGTCCGGTCCCCCCTCCCCTGTGCTGGCCCTGGGACCCGTGGATAGCCCCCCTGGTCCGGTCCCCCTCCTGCTGCTGGCTTTGAAGCAGTCGTGGTTCGATGAGGATCATTTGTTTTCGTGTGGTTCATTGTCGACCGAAGAGTCCACCGAGTAGAGGGCCTAACACAGAAGCAGTCAACGGGGCCAAGGTCACACCGAGAAAGCCGCCTTTCTGTAAGATCTTGTTCTTCTGCTCTTGTGGAACTCGGTGCTGGACCAAGGTTCGAACAATTTAAATTTATGTTGTCCAGGGTCTAAAATGCGTCTTTTTATTTTCAGTCTCTTTAAACTTGCTTTCCTATACTCAGCCTACGATACATTAGCATGAAATATAAGACTCTACAGTTCAAAAGTAAAACTTGTTCGACAGCCTTGGGCTTGGTGAATTCTCGCTTCTTTTGTTAATGAGAAATCTACTACACGAAGCGCGGGAGCCCGATTGATAACAACACCTTTAATGCAATTACAACTTGTACAAACTCGGCTATTTCTATTTGCTCTCTCGCTCTCACAAGTTTTCCCGTGCTATTTTTATTGTCTTACTATGTCATTACATGCAGTTTATTGTAACTCCACACATCTATTTTCTCTCGCCACTCGCTTCAGCTCCAATACCATTCAAATGTTTAAATGTCACTCGCAAATGCATGCAAGTATTGCACGAAACGCAACTGTGTTTATTGCTAAAACTCTGCCATTTAAAATATGCAAATACACTCTCCACACGTCTGTCCCGTGTTATTTGTCGGTTTAACTTTCAGCGAAGAGAGTATACTGTTTTCAGATTGGCCCCTGTTCAAGATTGTCCGGAATTTGTTACGCGACTTGTTACGCGACAAGACATTTTGTCACCATGTTTTTATAACAAAAGTATCTCCATTCCCAAACCAACAAAACGACGTATATTGTATAGAATACCCCTACTGTCTCAATGCAATGATCTACGCAATTGTTTGTACTATCTTACACCAAGCTTACGTCATTCCTACAGTTCTCCTATATACGCAGTGTCCCTCCATATATATGTGATACGGTACGTTTTTGTTATGGTTTTATACAGTACGTGTACAGATATAAATTTGATTTTTAGACATGACTATGGTAGGCGATCTGTCGCAATATTCGATTTTTCACGTTTTTATCCTATTAATCATCTTATACATTCAAAAATCGAGCAATTCGTTCAATTTTTACGAATATTTTTACGAATATGGAATATATATGTTCAATAATGTTTTATATTTTCAATTCAACCGATATATAGTATATATAGCATTGAAACTAAGTATTCAATCATTGAATATAATTATTCATTGATTGAATACTTATATTCAATGATTGAATACTTACATTCAATGATTGAATACTTATATTCAATG
>JAVTVY010001133.1:0-34521 GCA_036873755.1 Hanleya hanleyi
GCCAATCAATTGGTAGAGACACCCTTACATTATAATAGCTGGGGTTCAGAGCCGAGGGGTTTCGATAGCGCAGCTTCATGTTTGATTTTAACTTTGACGTATCAATCAATGTTAAGTTCGCACGTGGAAGGGTTATGATGTAACTTCCGGTACGACGAGTAGAATAGAAGCGCAAATCGTGTCGTATAAGAGGTGTGGAGCGTGAGAGGCATGTGACCCAACAGGCCATCCTCGGGAGCCAGCACGTATCGATCGATTTGTACACTGCCTTGGTTAGTTGCCCACGGTAGTTCTGGATAAAAACAGATCAAGGGGTATCCTCTAAATCAAACCAATTAGTGAACAGACTCAGCTAGCTCATTACGCCAATCCACTGCACGGTTTGAGATGTGACATCGCTGGCATAATTTTGATGTCAGGCTGAAAATCGACATCGACCACCGGCTCGGGATACTGACATGCTAATTCAAAATAACCTCGGTGGATGAAATGTTCGAGATTGAGGCAACGACTCAAGGCAACGACTCAATAACTCACTCGAATCACCAAAAATGTCCAGGTAAACCATTCACGATTTACCTGGACTTGTGAAGATGCACAAGATCGGTCTGGACAGGTGGCATCCCGCTGTTCTCATTGGTTATTGGCATTGAGATTTTCTCATTTCTAAAAATAGATGTTTGTTTAGAGCACGGTAAAAGCGAACAACCGCTATTTGTTATTGATTTAAAATATAGTACTTGTAAAGATACCAACAAAGATGTAACCAAAAAGAGTAATCATCGCGGTGATGGGCCGCGAAATCCGTATATGGCATATGGCTGCGCGGCTCGGGGTTGAAATTTCACAGGCCGGTCACAAAACCCGATCAACCCTTCCTCAAACCTAGATAACTCATATTCAACGCATTAAGTCCGGATGCCAAACGCTTCAACGCATCGACGCGGGAAGTTCCTTCGGAGGTTATGATTAGGGTCCCACGTATTTATTATACTACCCTACTTTAATAAAACTCTTAAGAGCATCAACCTCGTTGTTCTCCATATAATGCTTCACACCTGCTGCACGAATGCGTACTCGATTCTACAAATGCGTAGTTGGTCTATTATAATCTAGCTCGAATGCCTGGCTCCAGGGATATATCTTTCCCTCTACTGGTTTTCCATATTATGCTCCAAACCTGCCTATACAACCCGATTTGCGCTTCCCATACTACTCCGCGGACCGAAAGTGACATCATAAGACTTGCGCGTGCGCAGTTAACATTGACGCGTCAAAGTTAAAATCAAAAAACGAAAAACGGACAAGTCGAGGAAAAAATTGAGTGTCAAATTTCAATTTTTGATTTTGAGAAACCGAAAAAGAAAAACGAAAATTGGAAATTGAATGTCAAATTTTAATTTTTGATTTTGAGAAACCGAAAACGAAAACAAAAATTGAAAATTGACGGTCAAATTTCAATTTTTGATTTTGCGAAACCAAAAACAAAAAAACGAAAATTGAAGTGTACACGCACACATTTGTCGTAAATGCAAATGTTGTAAGTTTGGAGAAACCAGATCACTTTTAATAAAGTATCACTCTCGTATTTCTATATGACATAAACTCATTTTGGAAAGCTGGAATACGGGAGCGATGCTGAGCTTTCCATCTTTCTACTTTCAATTTTGCGAGATGGAAAGCTCGAACACGGGAGCGATGTAGAGCTTTCCATCTTTCAGCTTTCAACTTTGCGAGATGGAAAGCTCGAAAACGGGAGCGATGTAGAGCTTTCCATCTTTCTACTTCCAATTTTGCGAGATGGAAAGCTCGAATACGGGAGCGATGTAAAGCTTTCCATCTTTCTATTTTCAATTTTGCAAGATGGAAAGCTGAATTGTCAAGTGTTACACGGACCCAGAAGGTCAAACTCGGAGATCAGATTGGTGGCTAACGAGATTTCTTACACTATGTTATTTGTGTCATCAGAAATTTATGCAGCAATTTGGAACTGTTTGTTATTGTATCCTTCCACATACATTGCACGAAATACTCATTGAATTCTATGAAGTTAAAAAAGATAATTGCTGTCGATATAAGTTAACATTACACCAAATCATCAAATGTATTTTTAATTTTCAAAGTTGTCAGCAGGTGGTATCACATGACTTAAAAGAAAATGTGACCAAAAGGGACTTTATGAGCAAACTTTTAATTTCTGTGCCGATTCGAGAAAAATCTCTGAAGAATGGTGCAGAGTTTTGCTTTATTGTTGTAAATTTAATGTTTATAATTTGGTGTTCGAACATGGACATGCTGAATTTAGACGAGGTAGATGGCAAAATGCGAACATTCGCTTTTCTTCCTGAGAAGATTTGAAAGTGTTTGGAAAGTTAATATGCCATCTGTTGACCCTTCAAGGCCATTAACTAACAGTATTCATTAAGCCATACAAAAATGCTGGACATTTATAGAAAAAATATATGTACGTATGTTGTAGAGTAAGTAATTTGGGGTTTTTATATTTCCACAAATTCCTATCATATTATGTGATTATTTCCGTGTAGTACATAAAAACCTGACCCTTTGGCTCATTGATAGAACATTTTATTCAACAGTTTACCTCGCCAGTACCCTGCCATTCTCGGGACCCAGGTCTGTGGTGCCTTATAGACCCTGGGGGAGTATATGAGTAGTTCATTATGCCCCCCCTCTAACTAGAGGGGGGGCATATAGCGATCGCTTTGTCCGTCCGTCCGTCCGTCCGTCTGTCCGTCCGTCCGTCCGTCCGTCTGTCCGTCCGAATTTCTTGTCCGCGCGATATCTCGGTTAATAACTGATGGACAGGATTGAAACTTGCATGGAATGTGGCCAGTGGCTCATAGTTGTGCAGCGTAGAGTTTTTTCCGAGTTCCGGTATCATTTTCAAGAGTTATGGCCCTTTTTCTGAAATCTCTGTGAATGGGACTTGTCCGGGCTGGATCTTGGTTAATATTGTATGAACAAGTATGAAATTTGCATGACATGTGGTCAGTGCCCCACAGTTGTGCAGCGTAAAGTTTCTCCCCATTCCGCCTATATTTTCAAGAGTTATGGCCCTTTGTTCCTGAAATCTCCATGAATTGGGACTTGTCCAGGCTGGATCTTGGTTAATATTGTATGGATAATTATGAAATTTGCAGGGTATGTGGTCAGTGCCCTGTAGTTGTTCAGCGTGAAGTTTCTTCGCGTTTCGCATATATTTTCAAGAGTTATGGCCCTTTGTTCATCAAGTCTTTGTGAATTTGGACTTGTCCAGGCTGGATCTCGGTTAATATTGTATGGACAAGTATGGAATTTGCAGGATATGTGGTGAGTGCCCTGTAGTTGTGCAGTGTGAAGTTTCTCCGCGTTTCGCGTATATTTCAAGAGTTATGGCCCTTTTGTTCTTGAAATCTTTGTGAATTGGGATTTGTCCGGGCTGGATCTCGGTTAATATTGTATGGACAATTATGGAATTTGCATGCTATGTGGTCAGTACCCCATAGGTGTGCAGCGTGAAGTTTCTCTGCTTTCGGTTATATTTTCAAGAGTTATGGCCTTTTGTTCATCAAACCTAAATGAATGGGATATATTTATTTGTCCAAAGCACATTCCAAAGTAGATCACATAGGTCCTGAAGTATGAAGTTGCCCCAAAAAGAATGAATTGGATGCAAAATTCAAAGTTCACGATCGCTTCATAATTTCACCACAATATACTCCCAAGGAATGTAGGTCTCATAACCAGGTCACATTTTTGAATTTGGCGAAAGTCCCGGGTGGAATATGTACATGTATTATGCGAGGCATGCCGAAAAAAGTGACTGAAACAGAATTTTTATAATTAGCCAAATTAGGCCTCCACAGACCAATACAAAACAGAACAATGGTGGAGCAGTGTCGGATTAAAGCGGAAGGGGGGCATACAATTGAGCAATCTCTGATTGCTTCCTTGCTGCGTTTATTTTTTTGGTTTGGCATGGTGTATATTCTATATATTCTTTGTTATTTCCTTTTGATGTACATCTAAAATCCCCAAATCTATAATCTAGCAAGTTTTCTGAACTACAGTCTAGCCTCGCTATAAGGTGCCTTGAAATAGCGCGGATTCTGATATTAGGCGGGTGCTGTCATGTCCCTCAAATCACTAAATGCATATCATTTCAACCCTTTTATCAGGCTCAAAATCTATAAGATGGTTCAAATTTGGTCCCCCAATAACAGCGTTAGAGCGAGGTTACACTGTACATACATTTGTTGATTTACATGGGTTTATAATGCATAGTTTACACAATATATCAACAACAAGTTTGGATAAGATCTAATTCAAAGCAATCTTCTGACGCACTCATATACATCAGCACGCCGTTTAGCGGTATGCGTGGGCAGATTGTTTATATCACATAACCAACTCTGACAATTTTAATACAACAAATATTTGAAATAATACATAAATATAGCATGAAACGCAGGCGTGCCATATAAGGACTACAAGGAATTTTAAGTGGCTACAGGGATACAGTGCACATAGAGGCACACACCCCTTTGTATGTAAAGGCTAGAGTCAGAGTGAATACGAAAGGGGAAAGCTGTTGCGCTGCATCTAACATATTTTGTGATCATCTCTGTGGACCCTTTGACCCATTGATAGAACATTAGTATCTCACAGCAGGTTTTTCACCAGTTTACTTCACCAGTACCCTGCCAAATGATGTATGTCACAGTGTGGTGACAAATAATAGAAATGTGTTAAAATTGTGCTATGTATTTGAGTGGCATTCGGTAATGGGAACACAAAGAATAACACAATTATAACGGTTAGCAACATTACTTGTTTGTCACATTTAATAAAGCTCATAGTCACACAAATCATGTTATTATCCCCGCCAGATCCCGGTCGGGGGATACAGAATTGCTGTTTTTGTGTATGTGGGTGGGTGGTTGTGTGTGCATTAGTGTTCCCGTTAACACAATAACTTGAAAACTATTGATTCAATTTGCTCCAAATATTAACTGAAGGTATATTTGGTGAATAGCTTTCCTGCTATTTATTTTGAGGTCACCAGGTCAAAGGTCAAGAACATTTGAGCTAGAAAATCTACAAAAAAAGACAGAAACCTCCAGTTCCAGTTTATGAATTGATACCAAACATTGGGTATATAGTGCCAATGGGGCAAAGAAGAATATTGTTTAGGTCAAAATGTCAAGTTCACTCAAGCCAGAGAACCTGTAAAAAATGGAAAATCTCCTGGTCCATGTCCAGAATTGATTCAAAACTTACATTTCATATGGGGCAGAGAATAAGCCTTTTTATATTGAGGTCAATAGGTCAGACAAAGGTCAAGGTCACCTAGGCCAGAAAAAGTGGGAAATTGTGAACTCCAGTTTAGAGAAACACATTGCAAGTAGCGGTAATTGATTTTGATTGATTATTACCTCTCGACCAGTTGTACTTGGTGATGGGTTAGAAGTCACTGACCTTGACCTAAATTAAAAGGTCAAATTCTAGTTTTTGCAATATCTATTGAGTCATTATAGTTAGGGTATCAAAATTCATATTGCTCATGTGACTGATGATGAACTTGAAGCCTACCCAAGTTAACTGACCTTGACCTATTTTACAAGGTCATTCCAATGAGAATAAGGCCTGCTCAAGTTCATTTTGAAAATTTACATGTAATTTTACATTCAAGTATCTCCATTGTGTAAACCCTCTATGAAGAACTTAATTGTTCATATGCGCGAACCAAGTCAAATAAATATGCAACCGTGCGAATGTGTGTGGATTGTTTTGGAGGTGACAGTGCAAAAGCTGTAACTGGTTGGTGGCGGGAGGGATAAACACCCCAGATTTCTATGATGTCACTGGTCCACTTTTGAGGTGATTTTAGATGCGATACCATCATGGTATAATTCTTATAATTCTCTGTGTCCTGCTATGTACCTAAGTATATGTATGGTGCTACTGTAAATAAAAATGTATATTTCCAGAATAAACTATTTTACAGTGGAAGCAACATATCGAATTCATATTTTTCCAATTCACCCAGTTTTTCCAATAAGCGCTATGCTTGTTGCGTTCCCAAAATTGTTTCAAGTTCGCACATTCCAAATATTGTATTCCTTTCTCTCTAGCAAAGACTAGGTGGAGTCTAAACAAGATCAAAAGAGAAAGAAAAGATCTCTGAGTGATTTTTAAGTTCTATCCTCATGATGGTAATACTACATACCGGTTCTGAAAACCTTCAGTTGAGAATGTGTTAACTGGTTTATGCTTTATTTTTACGTTTATGTACCATCTTCACATAGCCTACACCGGAAGTAGTATGGCAAGAGCAAATCTCTTAGCATTTCTGTGAATAATGGAGTGGATTTACCTATGATCCTTGACCGCTGGCAACTTGGAGAGGGGACTTAGGGTCACATGATAACCCAGGTTGAAGCAAAAATTTGAATTTTTCCTGAAACCATTAAAAGCGAAAACATGGACTTTACAACTATTAAAAAATCCCTTCCAATGGGTCTAGGTTGGCTAATAGGGGTCTTAAAGGTGAAATGCAAAGGTTTTTAGATTCCCCTTTTCACATTTTATATAGGTTGAATAATGATAGAAATACCGGTCTATCTACTTCACTTGGTTTAATTTGAATTATCTTGTCTGCTAGAATCTTTTTAAAAGTCGGTACCCCTAGCACAGCTGAATTCAGATTTGCAAAACGTCATCGCTTATCTTTCCTTGCTTGTGACGTCACGTCAGACCAGCCGCCCGGAGACTGAACGTTACAAGTATTGACGCCTGGCAAGATGGTCTGATGTGACGTCACAATCGAACGTCAAACAAGGGCAGATAAGCGATGCGGATTTCATTTCTGAAATCGGCCGGGCTTGAGATGCCAACTTTAAATCACTTTTCAAAAGCTACCAGGAGACAAAATACTTCAAATAAAACCAAACAGAGTATTTGGGCTGATATTTCCATCATTAACTAGCCCGCGAAGAATATAAATAGGGAAATATGAAAACCTTTGCAGTTCACCTTTAAGGCGTCGGGGTGGATCTCATCGAGACTGCGGTCAGGTGGTGTGCAGTTAGGTCATGTGAATGGCTGGAATGGATGCAAAACTAGGATTGTCGGTGGGGGGGGGGGGCGGGGGAATGCAGAAAAACAGACTGGACATGCCTTCAAATGGGTCTAGGTGGACCAAATATGGGTCCTAAGGGGTCGGGTAGGGTGTCAACTTGAAGCACTCGTCAAGGTAGATCACGTGATGAGAGGGTCAGATGCAAAATTAGCATTTTTCTGGAGAAATAAAATGTGGAAAACGGACTTTACACATAAAACGTGGAAAATATTCCATAAAATGGTTCTACATGGGCCCTACTTGGTCTACATGGATCGTGGAGGGTCTCATCTTGAAGTGCTCAGCATGAAGACTAGGCTTGGAGTGTTCTGAGCAGAACTGATGTCACAGGGCACATGCGCAGTGGAAGAGTAGTAGCGAAAGTGGGCAGGTTGTGGGTTCGCAAGGGTGTGTGTGAGTGATTAAGAGAATTCTTGGTCCTAATAGAGATTGCTGGGTGTCATCTTGAAGCTCTTGGCATGTTGATGTCGATGCCTGTGGATGCCGGAATCGTCTTGGTGTGCATGTACTGATGAGACGTAGTAGTGAAAGCGGGCATTTTGAGGGTGCACGGGAGTGTGTTTGAGCCATCTCGGGGGCCATACATGGTTCAAATTGACCAAACAATATGTCATCTTGAAGCTCTCGGCATGTAGGCTACGATGGGTGTGGTTTGGACGGGAAAGGACAGCATGGCACGTGTGTCTAGGAGTAGTAGAGAAAGCGGGCATTTTAGAGGTGTGCAGGAGCATGTTGAAGGGATTCAGGGACCATATTTGATCCAAATATACACAGTGTCTAGGGTGTCTTGTTGAAGCTCTCATATTGCAGAATACAAATTGAGTGATCATTGTGACGTCATAACTGTCAGTAGCTGAGAAAGTGCAGAATAGCTTGAATGTGCACTTCAGACATGCCTACCTACACCCCAAACCACTAACCCATAGGGGCTACTAATGGAAATTGATGATGTATATAGTCTCTGGAGTTGGTCCAGAGAAGACACGAGACTCATGAACATGCTGGTGTTGATGGATAGGGCATGATGGGTCTGCCTATCATGAGAATTACCTTTCTCTGAGTACAGTGATTGAGTGAAGAACGAACTGATGAGTGAGGGCGTGAGTGAGGGAGTTAGTGATTGAATGAGTGACTGAGTGAATTCCCAGTGAGTGAGCGAGGCATCCCAAATGTCCTTCTTAACGCAGTGACGCCCTAACACTGATGAGTATGCCCCTTACACACACACACATACCTATACGTAGGTCTACAGGTGTAGTTCAGTCTTAGCACTATTCTGATTAACAGTCAAATGAGAGAACAGCAGCAACAACAAGCCTATTGTGTATTCAGCATTTCATTATCCCCTACATAACAACACATCCAAGCTGGAAAAGCCAGTATGGGTGTGTTTACAATTCTCGTAAGCTCATATCTGTTTATTGTCCAATCTGAAGTCAACCGTGCTAATCTCCAACTGCTCTTGTCCAATCAGAAGCTGCTCCTTCAGAAAGTGCCCTTGTGTGTCATCAATCTTCGACCTTATTCGCTCTTCATCGTATTCAATGATCCATTCGCTCTGGTCCATCTCTAAGCATCTTCAGGCAGTTCAGGATTCTTGAACAGTTCTTTTCGCATTTTGATCGCATCTTTCAGAGCCTCTGTGGGTGATAACCGCATATCCTCCAAGTGATGCTTGGTCTTTATGATGGGCCACTGTCTCTTAATAACCATGTATACTCCTCTGGTGCTGTATTATATCATAGTGCATCTGCACTCAAGGCAATAATAAGCCATGTTGATGGTTAGGCATCGACTGTGGACATCTTTTGGGTAGGGTTTCTGTTATAGACGTAACACCAACCCTGTGTTGTAATTAATGTTCTATCGTAATGCCTGAGCACACTATTGTTATGTCATAGCGTGGAAGTCATCGCACCCTTGAAGGAAGTGATGTCATCGCTAGAAGTGACATCATCTCTGGAAAAGAAAATCCTCAAGTACATGTGCTCTCACCTGGAGCTGCCGCCATTACCTATAGCTTTTAAGTGATGTCATTTTCAGAAGTGAAGACATCGCCAGAAGTGATGTCATCAAAGGAAGTATCCTGACATCACTTCCGCTGATGACGTCACTTCCAGTGATGCAATTGCCGGTGATGTCATCGCTTTCTGTAATTATGTCATTTCCTGTGAAGACGTCACTTACAAGCTACCAGCTATCGACAGCACCACCAGGTGAGAGCACATGCGCACGAGGAAGTCTATTCCGGCGATGACATCACTTCCTTCAAGGATCAAAGGCCAATGGCTAACGCATGTGTCGATGAGTGGTGTTAAGAAGTCTGTTAGGCATTAAAATAGAGTTAAGATGTAACGATGGCTGTTAAAGTGTAACAACAGGTGTTGTACGTCACTGAATTCCACATGGCATATCACATGATCATTTAGACCAGTTTCTGAACTGTCTCTCTAGGGCGTTGAAGCGTTACAACACATATAAGGGAAGTGGGAAGAGGTGCCGACATACTGACAGAGCCACATGACTTCACAGAAAAGTCTTCCGGTTAACCTATTCTAAAACACATACATAGAATCTAACGATTCGTGATATGTGTTGTATCTCAGGTACGCTTTTATTGTACCTGTTCATGTGGCAACTTGGATGATATGACCACACGGCCCCTAGCACCGTTGACATAGGTGTTTGCGGGTGTTACTGTATTATATCTATAATACCAATCCTACCAAAAAGACCTGCATAGTTGATGTCTAACCATCAACATGGCTTATCATTGCCTTGAGTGTGGACGCATGTTTACCAGACTCTGATGCGGCACCAGAGGAATATACATGGGTACATAGAGACCAAGTATGCAGAATCCGATGAACCCACTCATGCAGATAATATGATACAGAGAACGTTGAGCGTCTATCCACTGATACTGAGAGCCTACCAAACTGTTATCCAGGCTGAATGCTCAGCTGCTGATGGAGACCGTGAGGGAAACCTGGCTGAGGAAGAAAGGATACGTACCCACCTTTTGGGATCATATTGTGACAGCGACCATTAATTCCAACACTGCGGAGATGGATGATACCTGGCAGGATAACTTGCAAGAGGCTTACATCCAACTGTGCCCCCATATCACGGAAACACTGATGGCGATCTATGAATGGTAAGCCTGCTGTCACTTGAAATGAATGGCGATGCCATGCATAGGTCCATCATGAAGTCCACGTGTCACTTGGAAGAGGATGTGGGGTTACCAGCCCCAAACTCCCTGGAAAATGCGATCAAAAGGAAATGTTGCAGATACAGTATCCTGGACTGCCCGTAGACGCTTGGTTGTTATGGACCAGAGTGAATGGATGGTCGTTAAATACGATCAAGATCAAACATAGCCGAAGATTGATGAAACACATGCGTAGTTTCTCAAAGGAAAGCTTCTGATTGGACAAGAGCTTGACCTTGGCATAGGTGTCTTGTGATTGGACATGTGTGTAGGGGGGTCTCACTCACCAGCGCTAGGGCGACACTGTGTTAAGACGGGAATTTAGGATGCCTCACTCACTCAATGGGAGCCCAGTCAGTCACTCATTCAAAGACAAACTCACGCACTCATTCATCCGTTCTTTCTTCACTCACTCATTCATTCACACACTCAATCACTCTGTACCCAAGAAGAAGTAACACTGCCATGATAGACAGACTCATCATGCCTCAACCAACAACAGCATGATCAGGAGAGAGAGAGAGAGAGAATTACGGTTTAACGTTGCATTCCAGCATGATCAGGAATCTTTGTGGACACACTCCAGGGTCTACATACATCTCCAAGATCATCTAGTCGCAACTATGGGTTAGGGTTGTAGGTAGGCATGTCTCAAGTGCGAACCCGAGCTACTCTGCACTTCCTCCGTTTGGATCAGATATGGTCCCTAATCACCCCAAGTATGCCCCTCCACATATCCAAAATGCCCAATTTCTCTACTAATTCTCTATCGAATGCGCATGTGCATCATGACTTCCCTTCTTGTACAAACCACATCCATCTTAGCCTACATGCTGACAGATTCAAGATGGCCACAAGATTGATCAAACACACTCCTCAAAGCGCATCCTTAAAATGCCCTTTACACTACTACGCCTCGACTGAGCATGCACACCATGAAGATTCCAGTCCAAATCACACGCATCGTCGTCTTCATGCCAACATTCAAGATGACACCATGCATGCTATTATTCAACCAAGAACGGTCTTCCAATTGTTCAAACACATTCCTGCGCACCCACAAACTGCCAACTTTCGCTACTTCTCTGTTTTTTGGCATTTTAGTATTCCATTAAAAATTCTAATTTTACATCTAACCCACCCATCATCGATCAGCCTCGACGAGCGTTTCAAGTTGACACTCCACCCGACTCCTTAGGACCCATATTTGGTCCACCCAAACTCATTTGATGGCGTATCCAATCCGTTTTCCCAAATTTTCTCCCCTGACAATCCTAGTTTCATTTCCACCCCAGTTAGTCACTTGGCCTAACCGCCCATCACCTGACCGGCCTCAACGGGTGCTTCAAGATGAGACCTTCTCCCTACTGGCCCACCAGACCCATTAGAATGGATTTTCCCTCATGTTCAGGTTTAAAGTCCAGGTTCCGCTTTTTATGGTTTCAGGAAAAATCCAAATTTTTGCCTACACCAGACTTATCACGTGACCTGAAACCCCCCTCTCCACGTTGGTATAGCAACTCAAGGTCAAAGGTCAAGGCTCATAGGTCAACTCATTCCATACGTGAGGTGTGAGTTACCTGTCGTCAAGGCTGCGAGACAATGATACAGGGGGTGTAAAGAAGGCTTAGTGGAGGTACACTCCAGGTCATGGTAATAAAAGGTCTCAGCTCCTCAGAGAGCTTGTCATAAGAGGCGACTAACTGGGGCATCCGTGGGGATCCTGGGTGTGAAAAGGAATGTGGGTCCCTCCCGTGGGGTCTCGGGTGTTAAAAGGAATAGGATCCTACCCATGTGGTTTCCGGTGTGAAAAGGAATAGGAACCAACGTCGTGATATGACTGAAATAGTGTTGAAAGCGACGTTAAATCATATTCACTCACTCACTCCTTAGTGGTGGTGTTTTACACCCTCTCTACTCCTTTGTTTTGGGCATGAACTGTCATGGCGGTCGCTAATTGCGACCGGACTTATTTCCTCCACTGCCACGAAAATGCTAAGAGATTTGCTCTTACTATACTACTTCCGTAGCTGGTAGAGTGGGCATCCAATTTGTCAATCGAGAATGAAGAATGCATTGACAGGACCTTGAAGTATCTTGTTTGCTTCCGTTGTGATATGCGAGACTATATCGTCCAAGGTTGAGAAGTTGTCGAAAAGTACTGCTACCTGTACGGATTGGAGCTCCAGCACCTGTGGCTTCACATTTTATTGTCCTCAATGTTACATCGTACCCAAGCTGGGAGAGACGCAGTGGATATGTTTACAAGACATAACAGTAGAGTGATATCAGTCTTAATCGTGCTCTTGTTATTCTTCGCACATCCTTGACGTTCATCTTCAGTCATCTCCGACATCTTTTCACTTTATTTTTCAGCATTTGACAAAAAGGTTCGTAAATGACCGTTAGTTTTGTCTGTTCTTATTATTATCCAGTAAGAATGAGCCCTCCTTCCTCGTCTGACTCACTATCTACCAATCCGGGAAAGTCCGAGAGCAACATGTCCTTGAACAGCTGTTTCTGCATCTTGATAACATTTTTAGGGCCTCTCTGGACGGTAACCCAATATCCTCTTCTAAGTAGCTCTATGCTTAGGATCCCTCTTCATTTCAAGAGGAATCAAGGTATATTTTTCATACAGAGCCATTGCAGATTTTATGATTCGTGGTTGCATGTTGATATGCGCCTTCTGTAAGGTCTCTTCATCCTGTCCATCTGCCTGGATAGCAGCGGCATGTGTATCAATACCCTTATCCACAATGCGATCCCAAAATGACGGCTCCCCGTCCTCCGTGTCTGGGTCACCCAAACTTTTGCTTTTCTGAGATGAGCTAATACTGTTCGCATCAGAGAATGTGTTTTCATCACTGATGAGCTCTCAGTATCCGTATCAACGCATAGACTGTTCATTAGAGACCTCGTCGGTGCCTTCGTACCCATGGATATTCTTCCGATGTCTAATCATATCGTGAAACCTAGTGAACGATCGGTTACACTCAGAGCAAGTATAAGATGTTGAGCTGAACGACGAAAGCGAAGTGCGCTAGTCTTTCTAATAGGGTTGTATTTATGAATGAGTGACGCAGCGCCATCTATACACCGATAGGAACAACTCCCGCTATGGGCAGTGTGCTATCTGCTTTGGTTGATAAGCCATCACGGCGTAATGTTTTGACATACCCAGTGACGCCCAAGCTTAATGCATTTGCCGGCGCTGACGGGCGTTAGCGGACATTTGCAGGCGCAAACGCCTGCACTTAATGCGTTGATGGGCGTTGGCGTCCGTTGTCGCCGGCACGTAAGATATAACATTCACCAGCCAGTCGTCATCAGTTAACACCAGCACGATGCGTTGACGGGCGTTTGCGGGTGTATTCGGATGTTTGTGGGCGGGCGCTAGCGGGCCCAAGCGAGCGTTTGCGGGCGTTAACCATTTCTCACTTGATCACATGTTAGCAGCATACTAGCTTCGTTCTACACTCTCGTTGGTTAGTTCAAAACTGATGCGTTGGTACCTGACACAATGGTGTATCTGATGATGATCAACGCCTATCTCTCCACATGTCCTCTCCAGATAGCCATGTCACGTCTTTAGATAAACCACATAACATCTTCAGATTTGCCATGTAGTCTATTTCGCTACACAATGCCTCCGGATAGCCACGTAACCTCTTAAAAAAACCATACCATGCCTTAAGTCCGTCATGTCACGTCTAAAGATTGACATCCCACGTTAAGATTAGCATGTCCCGTCGTGAGATAACCACGACTGCCATGTAACGTCTCAAGATAGCCACATGATCAGATGTGACGTCATCGTTGGAAGTGACGTCATGGTGGCGCCACCTGTCGGAAGTGATGTCATCGCCGGAAGTGACGTCACATCCATCAATCCATCGGTTTCCTCGGCTTCGCTGAACTGTCCTTTTAACCTCTACTACACTTACATCGGACGCATTTTCCCAGGATGATCATGATTTGGCATATCGCTTCCATCACGCCTGTCTCGAAACATATGGACAAGTATTTCGTAGAAAACTCACACACATAGACTCCTCAATCTGAGCATTCTCGTGGCTTCTGAGTGAGTTAGGGTTTAACGTCGCGTTCAGCAATATTTCGACCACACATATCGACGATATAACGTACGATATATTAGCTGGACATGTGTGACTAGTCATGTGCAGTCATCATGTAGAGGAAATTAATCTTCCTCTCGTGGTAACAGACATGGTACAAATCTCCTGCTGCTCACCCACTTGGGGGCCTTGGCATCTGAGTATACCTGCCCCAATACCTCCTGTTAGATATACCGTTATAGTGGTTGGTTTGCACTGTAATCCAAATCGCTTAGACAATACTATATTACCCCGATAGCAGCGACATTTACATTGACATGTGGGTTACCACGTGAGCTCCGGTTCGTTCTCCTGGCCTTTCCCCTATCTCTTTACCCTGGGTTGTGTTTTTAACTATTGATAACGGGTGTAAATATGATTATATGGATCAAATTTTCCTAAAATTCTAAGAAAGGAGAGGACTAATAATCTTACATTTACGATAATATTGGCAACTTCAGGTCGAAAATAGTCCAGTTATCATCTATTTCAAATATTTCTTAGATTAAAGAAATAGCAAAGCGCCATATTAACGAACCAGAATTCGTGAGTTCAGCCACGTGTCGGCGCACGCAAGATAGTACTATCCTATGATTAACTTCAATTAACTTGAATTATAGTTCAAACCTGTGATTATAGTTTTGAACCTCTGGCGATGCGCAAAACAGCTATGCACAGCTATAAGCAGACGCTCCAGATAGATTCTGTTCGTGCTGACGGTCTCGTGATCGTAGTGTTTTTGTATGGAGACACAAGGAAATCTTGAGGCAAGAGCTGAGAGAGTTGCAAGAGTTGAGAGGATCTCAAGAGAACGTCCGATTTAAAAAAGATATGTAATCCTGGTCTCCCGGACTGCAAGTTCACTTCCTATCTTTTCGGAAGAACAAGTACAGATATCTATAGCATTTCGGTCAAACGAAATTAACCATTGAATGCATGGTTGGTAGACATCGCCGCTCTAGTGATTCCTGCACATTGTTATATATGATTTCGAACTTTCGGACTGTGGAGAAGGAAATGGTTCGTTGTTGTCGGGTGGACGAAAGTTGTAACGCTTTAATCAATCTAATCAGAATTTCATACTTTCTGCTCTCCCTATTCGTATATATCTCTGTAGGATCGAACCAAAGGACCGTGTCTCAAATCAATCAAACTGCTGATGAATAAAACAATGCTGATTAATCGATGTTGAATACATATTTTTGTTGTTACCACATGCTACCTTATGTACAGTGGTTATACGGTGGTATACGGTACGTGTGGTAACAGAAAAAAATATCGATTCAACATCGATTAATCAGCATTTTTTTTATTGATCAGCAATTTGATTGATTTGAGACATGGTCCTGTGGTTGATTCCAAGCTGGTGGGATATCTTTTGATGATGCCGCGGTCTAGACGGTGTGACCTCGTAATGCGGGGTAGATAAATGGACTGGTCTTTGATATCAACCTTGGGTTAAATGGAGTTGGTGATTCCATTGAATACAAGTGAATCAATCCAAGCGGATTTATCCAAATTTCACACAGCTATAATGTATTAAATTCATGGGGGACTGACGTCATCACGTGTTCCAGAATTGGCACACTGATGGCCAAATTCCATTGAAGCTAGGATTTAGTATTTCTAAAGAGAAATACTATAATCCTAGATCGAAGTAAGCATGGTAAGTAAGATCCTAAAGTGACAAATACGATTAGGGAGGATTGATAGTATAATCCTATAATAAATCGGACGCCGACGTGTTCTGAGTGTACAAGATTGGATACGCGTATTAAAGTTGTGAACACTTATGTCAGAGATTAGAATGTTATTCTTCAAACTTTGAATGAGTGTGTTAAAATAATGAACAAATGTGTTCATACCTGCGTTAATGGTTTGATGCTTAAGTTCAAAACTGAATACGGAAGTTAACAATTCGAACACAATTATACGCGTTCAATAACTGAAACTGTCCGTTCAAACTATCAGCCAATGAACGGACAGCGTTTTGGGGCAATACGCCAACTTCGTGGAATCTCGTCATAGTTTATGTGGAGAAAAAGCTGGAGGACAAACTCTTTCAAGTCTGAGGGGAAAATGGAGGCGTATCTTATGTCAAAACATTCTCGTAGATGAACATCTGACTTCAAAGCAACCTGAACATCTGAATTCCAAGTAATCAGAAGAAGACGAAACATACGACACATTGTCGGCGCTTAATTCGTTGAAATATGGGCATGTTCGGAGAGATCTTAAGTTCACGAATGCGCTTCGAAATATTTCCGATTGAAGTGGCTGGTATTTGTTGGGGTATTTGTTTGTCGAATTTAATAGACGAACCATGACTTGGGATGATGATGCGGGCTCAGGGGAGTATACACTCAGAAGTCTATTAAACTGGAAGGCGAGACGATCATTTGAAGAACGCCAATCTTTGAAAAAAAATGTGTTATAATGTGTTAATAATGCGTTCTGCATCTGAATACCCGCGTTAATGGTTTGAATGCTTAAGTTCAAAATTGAACACGGAAGTTAGCAATTTGAACACAATTGCGCGTTCAATAAGTGTTACAATTTAAAGTGTGTCCATTTTAATTAGTCGTCTACTTTGGAGCTTCTCAAAAAATAAGTAGTTAACTCTGCATAAATTTTCTTTTTTTGCATTGTGTAGAACAAACTAAACTCTACAAAATGCTTACCATTATTCCATGATATCGATAATATATCACGCTTGAAATAACGTTATTATCTCCATATAAAACTCCATACAGTTGTTTCATGTGCCGGGGCTCAATCACGTAGGGAGACGTCATAATGTATTCGTGTTTACTAGCACAAAGGTCAACAATGCTGCGTACGGTCATACACGCCGTTATACGTTCGGCAATTTCACTGGGCATGGGATATAAGCGACACTCCCATGGACCGCCTGTTATTACTTTATACGGCATCAATGACCTTTGTGACGTCTCCCTATGTAATTGAGGCCCGGTACATGAAACAGCTGTACTGGGGTTTCATATGGAGAAAATTACAAAGTTATTTCAAACGTAATATATTATCGATACCATGAAGAAATCGTAGTCATTTTGTAGAGTTCAGTTTATTCTACACGCTGCAAAAAAGGAAATTTAAGCAGAGTTGACTAATGATTTTTGACACGCTCCAAAGTAGACGACTAATTAAAATGGACAGACTTTAGGAGTTAAATCATTTGAGTTTAATAACACCTCAGTTTAGAGTGTATTCCAATGAATACATAGATAACTTGTACGAATTCAATATTCCAAATGCACCCCGCCCCACCCCCCTCCCAAATAAATCGACAATTTATACACCATAGACAATGGAACCCATGCGGGCTAATCCTCCACAATGCCGTTGTGTATATACTCCATACCGGGCCCTGCAAGCAGATTGGGAACTGTCCGTTCAAACTATTGTCCAATGAACGGACGGCTTTCTGGGGCAATACGCCATCTTCGTGGAATCTCGAGTCATACTCTGAAAAAACAGTTGTGTACAAAATTACACATCTACAAAAAATGTATATCAGGAGTACACAATTTGTGTACTTTTTCTACACAGTGATTGTAGATGTTCAATTTTGTTACAGCGATGTGTACCTATAGGGTACACAGTTTGTGTACTTTTGGTACACAACTGTTTTTGGAGAGTAGTTTATGTAGAGAAAAAGCTGGAGGACAAACTCTTTGAAGTCTGAGAGGAATCATGGGGGTGTCTCTTATGTCAAAACATTCTCGTAGATGAACATCTGACTTCAAAGCAACCTGAACATCTGACTTCAAATCAATCAGGAGACGAAATATACGACACATTGTTGCATGGCGCTTAATTCGTTCAAATATGGGCATGTTCAGAGAGGAACTCTTACATGTAAGTTCCCGAATGCGCTTCGGAGTATTTCCGATTGAAGTGGCTGGTATTCGTTGTGGTGTATAAGCTATCCGTCATTGTTCGGATTTAATGGACGAACCTGACTTGGGGTGATGATGCGGGCTCAGAGGAATTTACGCTACTATCAGAAGTCTATCAAACTAAAAGTATGACACTTGGCTATTGCAAGGGTCCCGCCGGGAACGCTTCCCCAACATGCAGCAGCCGTGTGTCTCGTATAACGATCGGGAAGACACTTTGGCGTATACTCAATGCCAATCTCAGTAAACTCAGCTATAAAATCACGTAACATTGATATATATCTGAAGTCAACGCTATATAAATCTCGTCCAATATGTTAGCCAATCAGAAACAGTATTCAAATAAGGCATCATGCCTGAACATCGTGCGAAAAGGATTTACTACCGCCGAAAAGTCTGCTTTTGTCAGACGGTAAAAAATATCAAAAGACCGACCGCCGGTAAGTTGTTCGTCTCTGTGAACTAAACGTCAATCAATGCCAAATTGTGGGTCGTCATTGGTTTATTAGGAGATCTCGTAGAATTTCCGCAAAACTTTCGCACGAATATTTCATAGCGTCACATCTAGCGGTAATAGTAAATCACGAACAGACCAATTAGGATGAATCGATATTGTGCTTTTGTTCTGGGTCTCAATTAATTCCTGATCAAACGAAACTCTTATTTGAATCGAGTCTGAATGGCTATTTTCTGTAAACGCTCACAATAGCATGCACGTCGTTACACGACGGCTAATAAAATAAAACGATATAATGCTTTCTGTTGGAAATGTTTTGTATTCCTTTTTCTGTAAATAGTATTGCAATTGAAAGAAAACTGAACATAGTGTATAAGAAATGAAAAAAATACATGAATATTTGATAATACTGTATCTGGTCGCCTTCATAAGGACAGAGTTAAAAAATAATGATCCTTCGAGCCATTAGGAACCATAGAACATATATAACCGGTATGAACGTCAACACATGCATGTACGGATTGGATATTCCTGTTTACCTTGTATAATAATACTGTTTGTAATTTGACGAGTCTACGATCAGGTCACCCGGACGATTTAGGCCAATTTCAAACACAATGTGATATAAGAGGTGATTGCACTTAAATACGACAGGAGTGCTCCATGCAAACACCAGTGTCCACATTCTTTACGGGCATAAAACATACACTGTCTCACACGTTGATACCGGCCTTTTCACGTTTTCCTCGTTTATAGCTCGGTGACAGTTAAGAGCTTCTCGTGAAGAGGTTAAAATATATAACGGGAGTGGTTGAAACGTTAACTTTGCTCAAAATATATATTGAAACAACAATTTGTCTACACTGCGGCTGGACCATGAATTCAGGAAGCACAATTGATTGACTTCTTTTCTTGACTCCATCATGACTTCATCGCGACACAAGACGTTGACGTAAAGTTGGTCCATCACAATAAAAGTCTGGAAACAGTTGGGTGTACATCTGCCATGTTCAAATACAACTGGTTAAAATTGGTCCTTGTCTTCTTCGAACACTGACCAAACTACTAGGATTGTGGAATTCAGAGTTTGCAGTTTACAGACTGCTACCAAATATACGACAATGTCTGCTAATTGTGATCATCACTGCAAAGATTCCGTGTTGAAAGTTCTCCACTTGACTAGATTTGTAGGCGGGATGCCAATTTTCTGCTTTTTGTTGTCCGTCTCCCGGCTAAAGAAGAATCCGCATGTTGGCTTACCCAGCGAGGAAAAGGGTGCATAAGAGCCGCCAGCTTGAGGTTGAATCTGGTGGGTAGGTCTGCATTGGTTACCCGCAAGTGTGTGCGAATCAAGAGAAGACCTCGGATGGGGTTGTTCCACCGCTGTGAACGATCTCTGGTTGTAGCTTCTGGTGACATTGAAGTGACGAGAATACTGGCTCGTCAGACCGAGCTGTTTCAGTCTCAAATTTTCCAGTCGTTCCCAAGTTCTTGTCTTCGGGTTAGGGTTGTACTGGATTCGATGTCCAATCTCTGTGGTGTCCAGTTGTGCGAGAGGGACGGCCGGACGGACCTGTGTGATGGTAGCCATTATAACACCGTTTCAACAGGCGTTTTTTCCAAGATTGGCGTCCTTCAAATGGTCGTCTCGCCTCTCCACACAGACTTTAGGTAGCTTTTGGTTGCTACGTGGACACGGCTCGGTTAGTTAAAGGCCTTATCAAAAAAACACAACACGCCAAATCTGTGAGTAACAACTGCGATTGTCCTACGTCACTAAGCCCGGATCCGCCCATGAACGTTACAATAGAGTCGTTGTCCTGCGTAACGTTATGGATTATTCATGTTACCGGGCCACGTGAAGGGAGGTCCATGCTTGTCCTTCAAATAAATGATCGAGCTTAGGGTGCACTCCGGAGATTCTTTTATTCGGCATGGAATAGACTATGGGTCCGTTTTTCGGCCACCAGTTGTCGCAAAACCTTCAACCCAAATCACTTATATGTATATATTTTCGAAAGAGCATGATGAAACTATTATTTTAAGATATAACACTGCTATGTTATAGAAAAATTTAACTCGAACATTCTCCTCCATGCTTGCTTCATTTTTCCTAGAAAACCCCTTAAAAATGTCGAAAAATGGTCAAATTCGGCTCAATTTCCAGAAAAATCTGTAAGAGCGATTTCAATTAAACTTCTTACTCACGTTCCCTGGTCCGGTCTCAACTTAAAAAGGCAAAAAAAAAGGGGTGTCAACCTAACCGTTTTTTGTCAGATTTTCTTCCCGTAAATGAGTCCCGATTTTTAGGCACACCCAAGGGGCATAACTGAGGCAGGACAAACTTTACTCCATGATCCCGATCAGCGTGTAGACGAAGCCAGCACTCGATTTGTACGTACTCGTTTGCAGCGTTGATAATGCTGAACAGGATGGCATTATAGATATAAGCTATTAAGAAGACAAGAAGAATTATGATGTAGCAGAACAAGGGCAGTCTATCGTATTATGAAATTAGAGAGGGGCCATTACTACGAAACTGCGGAGGACCACCTTATATGGATTAATTGTTATATATTGTAAGCGCTGTGAATACCGGTAATACACTTAGTTTAGGAGTATACGTCCTATGAATGCGGGCGTTAACGACCCCCGTGGCTGTGTGCCTCGACTAACGGACACGGAGAGATAATTAATCAACTGATTTCATTTTTGAGTTCAAAGCATGGTGACAAAATAAGAGACACTGGTCTTGAGAACTTTCGATAGTCCCTCACAATATTAATTAGTATTTTTGTTCTAGAAAACTTAAAATATAATGTCAAGTTCAATGAGAAGAGGATTTTAGTTTGGAGTGGCGCACTGGTGCCGGGTACTTTCGATAAGTACCAAAGGCCCTCACAATATTAATTAGTTTTAGTAATTATTTTTTTTCTAGAAAACTTAAAATATAATGTCAAGTTTCAATGAGAAGAGGATTTTAGTTTGGAGTGGCGCACTGGTTCCGGGTACTTTTAATAAAAGTACCAAAGTCTATCACAATATTAATTAGTTTTAGAAATTAATTTTTCTAGAATACTTAAAATATAATGTCACGTTTCAATGAGGAGAGAGAGGATTTTAGTTTGTATTGAACATGTGGTGATAGTCTGTTGGTGCACGTGATTCTAATCTTTCTAGCCTCCCAACTAAATAAGGTTCCCGGCTCCCAATGGGTGTTACATGCCCTGTTTGAACGTTTTCGGTTTCAGGGAAAAACAAATCCATCACACTGGCGTTAATACCCTACTATGGATCTGGGTTTAGGTCACTCCACCGTACTGGATTTCACGCGACCACCCCCCCACCCCCGGCTTAGATATGTAAGTCGGGACCCAATAGGTATATCGTGACAAAGTTTTACGACTTTCCGCAAAAAACAGCCTGTTTTTATCTAACCATTGTCTCCATTGATTTATATTACATTAGGTGATCATTCACATGATATAAATCACTTCACTGAGGTCCAGCCCTATGATCTGTGTAGACTGGGTAATATGTACGGGAATGTACACTAATTGTAGGCCTGATGAATAATGGTGACTTATCAGTAAAACAATGGTAAGAAAAAATGGCAAGGAGACTTATTATTAACTCTACACTTAGATCAGCTAACATTTCCTTTTCGATAAGTTGAATAAGTTTTCAAGTAGTTCACAGCAACAAGAGCTATACAGTTGTTTGGTTTGCAATAAGGGCTATACAACATACCTGTCTCAGATGTGTTCCGTAATTGATGGTACGTGCGACTTTTCCATCTCATGCCCATGATATTGCCTGATATTGTTATAGAAAACAGATCCACGACGACTTCAGAAAATGAGTTGTCAGCTTCAGAACGAATGAAATGCAGTTTTTTTGCTTCCAAGGAGATTGATACATATTTGATAAATTTATAGACACATTGTCCACTGATATACATCAAATTATATTATCTGTGATACGTATACAAATTATTTAATATTCCATACAAATACTAAGTTTATAATATTCTATACATAACCACACAATATTTGATACATAGAAGTATAAATTATACAATATTCGTTACATGAGTATGAAAATCAATACGTACACAAATAGAGAATATTTAATACCGATATACAAATATCAAATATTGAATAATATTAGATGCATCCACAATTCTCTCTTCACATCGAACAAATGTGATATACCTAGAGCTCGCTCTATGTGGGTTTTATCAATCTCGTGATAATAAGTGATAATAATAAGATTTATGAACACTCGTAGTGATAATCTAAATGAATCTGTATCAGTATACTTGTTCAGTTTTGGGCAATAAATCGCAATTCTCTTTTGGCATAACCTTTGTCATATTTCGTTGGTAGACGGGTAAAAGTCCGTGTCTATATCTTTTAACTAATGCAATATTTCCAATTTTTAGTTGATTTTTATTCTCATGTGCAAACATGGTCTCTATCAAGGGTCTTACAGTTAACCCATTCATGTTTAACACCCGTTCATGTTTAACGCACCCATGTTTAACCCGCTCATGTTTACCCCACACATGTTTAACCCATTCATGTTTAACCCATTCATGTTTAACCCACTCTTGTTTAACCCATTCATGTTTAACTCACTCCTGTTTAACCCACACATTTTTAACCGGCTCATGTTTAACCCACACATTTTTAACCCGTTCAGGGTTAACCCATTCTTGTTTAACCCATTCATGTTTAACTCACCCCTGTTTAACCCACACATTTTTAACCCGCTTATGTTTAACCCACACATTTTTAACCCATTCGTGATTAACCCATTCATGTTTAACCCAGTGCACACATGTTTAACCCACTCAGGTTTTAAACATCTTCTTCAAACAAGTCAATTTATATGTTCATACTTCGAACCATTCTCATGGCATCAGATTGTATTCCTCTTATTATCAGATACACCGTCAGTTTAGGGGGTCACTGACTCTCTGTCTGACAATATGCATGTATTCGTCTTGTAGGTGACAACTTTATACGCCAGTGTTCGCGATTGGTAAAAACTATCGTTTACATCATTCCCTAATGTGTCAGACATTGTTTGAGTTAATTCGCGTCATTCTCCATCATTCTTTTTTTTTAGCTCAAATATGTATATTTCTGTTAAACTATTCATGCTCATTTTAAGACTAAGTTCTCGATAATTTCAAATCGGCAACCATATGGGGTCATCTGGAACTTGTGGATGAACAGAAGTGGTAACAACGTCCGACGAAGACTATACTGTCACCAGGATATACCATGCAGACTTATATAACTGTGGAAAAACTCTACAAAAAACTCAAGTTCATTGAACACCAATGCCCTCCTCGGCAGTTATCTCTCTCACATACAAATTTGCATGAACTCTAATTGCGTCAATAAACAACTCACTGGAGGGACCATCCTTACAAAAATCCAGATCCATAGTTTTAACCATTTAGGCTGTAAATCACTCAAGTTGGGAGAATTATGGGCAAAGTCCACATTACAGCTGGTAACTAGTAGAAGATTTAACTATGGTCACCGAAACTTAATCAGATCATCGACTCATTTGGTGAGAACATTTTTAGAAAGTTTCAGATCCATAGTTTTGATTGTTAGGCTGTATTCCGTTACATTTATCGGTAAGAACATCCCCACAAAATTTAAGATTGATGGCTTAAACCGTTTAGGCTGTATTCTACTAACGAGGTCCGCGGACGGATCGACGGACGGACGTGGCAGAATCAAGATGTCCCTTTGCGGGGCATAAGAAAATTACTTCAAATTGGTGAATACGAGCCTCCATATTTTGTATACCGGTACTGGATTTATCTCCCTTCCCTATGCAGTCGATAACCAATGTTGCGGAACTTTGATCTTGTTTCCGAGAATTCGTTTATGTCTTCGTGGGACAAATAAGTATGGTAATAACCATAGATGTGAGCCATGTCTACAAGTTTCCCCTTGAGGCGGTCGCAAAGGCTCATTTCAACAAGGTAAGATATTGGGCCATATATGACAGCAGCCTATATGCTATATTTAGCTTGGCCTTGTGTCTACGGAGCACGTAGGCCAACACGGCTAAGTATAGCTAAGATTCATAGCGTCTCCCTTCCCTCACCGCTATGCCGACGACAAATACATTTCCCTGGTGGTAATTCGAACATCTCCATGGCGCACTTATTATTACCTTTGCGCCCTATTGGACCTTCGTTAACTTGAGAAAAAGGACCGCCATGAATAAAAATACCATAATTGATGTTGTGATCATCATCCTCTGTATACACGGGGTCTATCATGACGGAAATGCCCATCTTCTTGACCCTCGATTTCAGGTGATTTTGAGGCTCCATAGGGATAATTTTAACGTCTGTAATTAATTTTTGACCGACGAATGGCCATTTGGTCTGCCATTTCTGTATTTTTATTCATGGCGGCCCTTTTTCTCAAGTTAATGAAGGTCCAATAGGGCACAAAGGTAATAATAAGTGCGCCATGGAGATGTTCGAGTTACCACCAGGGAAATGTATTTGTCGTCGACATAGCGGTGAGGGAAGGGAGACGCTATGAATCTTAGCTAGGCTAAGTACAGACAAAAGTGAACCGCCCAATATAAAAGCCATCAATGGCAACTGAAGGCAAATGAACACGGGGATTGGAACAAGTGTGAAAAAAGTAAAAAAAGAAAAGAAAAGGCGCTATACGGTCTCAGAGCAAAGAATTTTTTTTATTTATTTATTTATTCGAGCGTACAAAACTGACAGGTAGGCCTACTATTAAAGCCAACCCCCGGCCCTCCATTCATTAGGCAGCTGTCATAAATATGATAACATCCCTGTCAATAAAAGACAAAAATGACTTAATGACAAAATATCTTTTATGTATTTTGCTATGACGGTCATCAGAGGTATGTTCGCTTTCAAGACTATTTGTCTGTTACCCCTCCTATTTTTGTGGGAGGCCCGTTGGCCGAGTGGTTTAGATCGTCGACATATATTGCTGGCGGTTGGATGCCTTACTATGATGGTCGCTGGTTCGAATCCCGCATGAGACTCGACCAATTTTCAGCACTATAATCTGTGCTATATAGGGCCTACTAAGATAGTGATCCCAAAACAACGAAAAATACTGTAATAAAAGATCAATAAACCGTATTAAATCGTCATCCGAACGCATCGTACGCACTTTGATATGTTAATGAAATGTGGAATTCCCTAGATCTCGCTGAGTACGCTAATAAACATCTTGTGTCACTTGTAACGTCCATATACTCTCTCAACAAGAAGAGAGGCTGTAATATGAGCGTACTCGCCTAGATCATGGACTCCATGCTCAGATGTATTTCATATAATGTTGTATATTTTTCTTTTAGTATCCAAACGAAAAGGAGAAGTTTGTCCAGAGAGTGGATACAATAGAAACACGTGAGTATTCAAAGAAAACAATCGAACCGAAGTTACATGTAATACAAACGCAGATCCTATTGATTACAATAGGCCTGCGTGTATTGAAAACGTTTGTTTATTATATTGCTAATATCTGCTGAATATTTTCCAGATTTATGTAAAGGTGTATCGTATAGTCGTCGGATAGCTGTCTGTGAGAACGTTATACCAGTCCTGCTCAGGAAAGTAAGTCCATCCGACATTCAGTAGATTGTCTTGGTCTGGGTGAATTATTTGGATAACATGGTTTATAATCACATCCTCCTCCTGACTCAATCATACCACCCCTACGTCCATATGTGATATAATATCCCAAAGCACTGTATTAGCATTCCAGATATGCCATTATAATACAGGCCATACTTTTTTCTTTTTTTTCTTTTTTTTATGAGATTTACTGTCAAATTGTCATTCCTACCCTGATTATTATATGTAACATAATTCCCAACAAATTTATTGTTCTACATAGAAAGCGTGGGACAGGTCGGAATTTTCCCGAGACGTCTGTTTTTCATTCTTTCCAGCTATTTCCGTTTTCATACAGTGAATAATGTGAGGTATTGTGAAATTTGACCCTTAATAACACTTGTGCGTCACAAGACGTAAAATCTCTTCCCACCCCCACCCCCCACCCCACCCCTTCACATGCACACACACCCACATCCACTCTCAACACACGTACAGATTTTGGGCCTTCTTGCATCAACATGGTGTTTCCAGCTTGGTCTAATCTATTGCATTCATTTTTCGCCATATTGATATATTATGGTATTAGTAGTGGGAAAATGAGTTTCCTTCCTCACATGAGCAAGGGTATAGGATATAGGTGACTAGATATAGATAACTTCACTGTATCGTAGTAAAGCTATATTATTCGAGTGTCTGGAGACAATTAATTGAACATACACTCTCAAAAATATTCAGGGAATAATCCTGACACATCCACAACTCAACTTCCGGGATTTTACCTGAAATCCAGGGACAATTTCCTGAAATTCAGGTATATCATTCATACATTACCTGAATTTTATAGGATTTTACGCACCTGAATAGGGTCGGGAACTTACTGATCAGGGTGATAAATCTGCCTGAATTTCAGGGAAAATCCTCTCATTCAGGGATCTTTTTTCTGAAATTCATGTAATTATCCCTGGATTCCCGAAATTGAGTTACGGGTGTGCAGCCTGATCTATTCAGGATTAATTCCTGAATATTTCTGAGAGTGTACCACTCCCAGTGATGTAATAATGACTTCATCAAACCCGAAGTATAGACATTATGTATCTTCTAATCTTATTGTATAACTGTATTGAAGGGAATGCTGCCATTCTTACCGAAACTGTGGAGCCCTTCACATCTTTACTACTGTATAGCTTTGTCATGTTGTCGTGGGCAGAACACTACCTCAGTATGGCAAGCCGTTTTGGTATTTATTCCTTTATTTTTGATATCAAAAATATCAAAAATAAATTTTTTGATATCAAAAATAAATGTGCGCCGTTTTCGTATTTAATCGGATAATTGTTGATATCAAAAATACTATTTTTGATATCAACAATTCTATTTTTGATATCAAAAATTCTTTTTTTGATATCAAAAATAGTATTTTTGATATCAAAAAAAGAATTTTTGATATCAAAAATAAACCGTTTATTTTTGATATCAAAAATTCTTTTTTTGATGTCAAAAATACTATTTTTGATATCAAAAATACTATTTTTGATATCAACAATTCTATTTTTGATATCAAAAAAAGAATTTACTATTTTAGATATCAAAAATTCTTTTTTTGATATCAAAAATAAAAGTTTATTTTTGATATCAAAAATTAACCATTTCCGGTACAGTTCTATAATGACTTCTCCCTCGCTATCTACGGGTTGTACTTCCTGTGCCAAGGAAGGTCGCGTTAGCCTGAGTCGCCTGAGTTGAGTTACCCAAATCAGCCATTCTCCATTTTTTGGCGCCAAACAACGGGTGTTTATAAAATGCGTACAGCGTCGGGACTGAGGAGCGAAATTGTATAAAATCAATAAACAAGGGGAAATTGTCGATTGAATGATAGCTCTTGAATATATGAACAACCAAAGACAGAATTTGTGTAATTTGCATCATGATTTTTATGAGTTGGAGATTGAGTTGAGGTCCGTGAATCCGTTATTTTGTATGGTAGCACTGAGATGAAGCCAAAAATGGGAGATAAATCTTGATAAGGGAGAGCGCATTATTTCCGTTTTGGTGTAAGCGTCCTCTATTTTTGATATCAAAAATAAACGGTTTATTTTTGATATCAAAAATACTATTTTGGATATCAAAAAAAGAATTTTTGATATCAAAAATAAACCGTTTATTTTTGATATCAAAAATACTATTTTTGATATCCAAAATAGAATTTTTGATATCAAAAATACTATTTTGGATATCAAAAATAAACTTTTATTTTTGATATCAAAAAAAGAATTTTTGATATCAAAAAAAGAATTTTGGATATCCAAAATAGTATTTTTGATATCAAAAATACTATTTTGGATATCAAAAATACTATTTTGGATATCAAAAATAAATGAATAAATACCAAAACGGCTTGCCATACCTCAGCGAATCTGATAACTCTGTATAATCAATCAATCAATCAATCAAATCGAATCTATATAATCAAATTATATACCCGGCTAGAGCTGTCGTACGGCAAGAAGCGCACCAGAATGGAGGAAGGAGCCCAGAACAGCCTTCAACCCAGGACATCAATACGGGAAATTCAACTGCCAGTCCGCATGTTGAGGAAATTGCATTCATGTCTTCAACTCGACAAGTTGTAGAATGGACTAAGGCAAAGTTCTGAAGACAGCCTCAGAAAGCTAGCATTCAAGTATCACAACCACCGCCGTTAATAGGAAGCAGAAGTACTCTCCGTCAACGGTTTGTGCAAAGCTACCTAATTGAAATGGTGTTCACAGAACTCGTATACCTTCGCATGTAGGAGCAGTAAATAACTGAATTATGATATATTTTACAGTTTTTGTTCAGTTCAATAGAGGCTATAAGGAAGGAGCATCATTAATTTGTTTGCAATATAGATGTGAAAAAGTCGACGAAGACCAACTCATGTTATTGGGTGATCAGAAGGTTGATTTAGGCTCCTTCCTCTATTCTGACGCGTTTCTTGGCTTACCACATGTAGCTCTAGCCTGGTCTATTACTTGATTCACAGTTATCAGTATCACTGACACTTCTGCCCACGGCACCACGACAAGCTTTAGTGTAGTCCGGTAGTGACGAGATGATGCGTTTTCTCTAAGCATGTGAGCATTCCCCTCGATACAGACATCAAATAACTTTAGAAGATATCTATTTTCGGTTTGATGACGTCATTATTACGTCACTATTATGTCTCAATGTACCCGAATAAAATAGCTTTACCATGATATAGTTAAGTTGTGTATGGGCGTTGTGGTCTTTATGAACAAAATAGAATTACCAGTCCTTATACTCGTCTTTAATATAGCATATTTTGTTTATATAGTGTTCCACTGCATTGCTATGGCGAATGAAGTGAAATGACTGTGCTGAATCATTTAGCCCTTTATCTAGCGGTGATCTGCATTCACGAGAACAGAGGGACAATGGGTGGTTCAGATGAATGGTGTTAAAAGTTCGACAGTTCATGGGTACAAAGGGGCTTGAAAGTTCACGGGAACAAAGGGGATCAGAAGAACAAAGGGGCGGGGGTTGAAAGTTCACGGGAACAAAGGGGATCAGAAGAACAAAGGGGCAAAGAATGTAAAAAGTTCATCAGCTTGAAAGACGTCACCTATATCCTTGCTCTTGCTCATGAGATGTAGGAGTCGCCATTTTTACACTACTGTTATCCCTATTTATATATCACAGATACAGATTCTCAATAAGAAAAACTTTTTGCTGGAAGAAAGTTCCTGGTTTGACCACAAAAGGAGGAGACTGACCCTGAAGAGTCACAATATCACATGGGCGAACATCGCACAATTGAAGGAAAAGTCAGAATTCAGGCCTTGTACTCACAACCCAAACTGGTAAGACAATGTGTTCATTTGTCAGTCCCAATTAACTATGATGTAGATGCGGAATGATGGCCTGTGGGATTGAGGGGAAGGGTGGTGGGGGCTGTTATGTTTTGTAGTGCGCAGTGTCCCTTCTGGAGACGAGCCCACCAGGACACGAGTCCTTTGGACATTAGCCCACTCGGCTTATTCCATTCTGGACATTAGCCCAAATAATAATGAAGGGCTTATGTCCTGGTGGGCTCGGGATACAAACTATTTTTAGAACAGCCATTGAGCAACTACAACGTACATGGAACGGGGGCAGTTTGTGAGAGTCACTAAATCTGTCATTTTCTTTCAGACACTCTGTGGCAAATAAGCTGAGTTAAATTTGTGAAGTTCTGTGAAGTGTTTCGAAGGGGGGGGGGCGGGGTGTCAAATATATTTTATCAGAAGTCGTTCAATATTTTATGGATACAGCAGCTAGCATCCTGTACTCTGTATAGCGAAAACTATATCCGAGCACAGGGGCGCTCCTTACCGTTGTTTACGGATGGTTGGTGGGGGCGGTTTCGAGGGAGTATATCATTGGAGAAAAGAGGACACCCATTATACGTACGCTTCGCCATCCATAAGATGGCTTGCGAAATCGTGTGTCTCCATTATCGCGGAGCGATATCCGGTACTTTACCGGATTCTGTTCGGCCTTCACCCGGCGCAGAACAGACTGGAGAAATCTGATAAATTACAGATTTTCCTACCACTTCAGAAACAGATATTGCCTGGGCTTACAAAAGATATAGGTATGAATAACTTTCGTATCACCCAAGAGGCGTTGTTGATCTGTAAGTTTGAACAAGTAGGGCAGTACATGACTCGAAAATGGCGGGTTACGTTGGGGTTCAAACTCCGAACAGCGCATGTCAGCTGAACGACTATCGTCTGGCTACAAGCACTGCCCGCAGCACAGATCCGAAGACCAGGGAACACGACCAGGGTTTGTTACGATGGGACTAATCACGCACATATGCAGCTCCCAATACGCAAATAGATTCGTTGAGAACGGCGAGAAAATCAAGAATCTAACTTCTTTTTCGGTGTAAGCTATTTATTAAATACTTTTGGGATATATTTGGTTGATGAAACAAAGGCTTTTAGCGGAAAGATGGAAGGTATATATTGCGGAGCAATCTCAACACTGAGAGCCTGTTAAGGATATTTTCAATTGCGAGCAGTGCTTGTTGTAGCCAGACGATAGTCGTTCAGCTGACATGCGCTGTTCGGAGTTTGGTTGGGGTTACGTCGGTAGACTTTAGCTGATTGGTTGACGAAGTCACGTGGTATTGATTTCAGGAAATTCCCTCTTGCAGTTGCCGAAAGTAGGCTGAGAATGGATACACACGATCCCAGGGTATAGATGACTCAGATGGTTACAGGTTGGAGGACACCATGCACGCTCCCAAATCTCGGGGTTTGTAAAACTTTCAACAGCACGAGAAATGGTTAAATTGCAGATATCTTACTTTACCTTCTTTTATCTGGTTTGGCGTCTTTCGTCTAAAAAGTCCGTGTAACCCGCCGAATTCCAACTGATATTTGGCATATTTCCAGACAACCTGTTGCCATCTCGGTCATCTATACGCGGTAAGACTGACCCTGGGATCGTGTGTATCCATTTACAGCCTACTTTCGGCAAGTGCGAGAGGGAATTTCCAGAAATCATTACCACGTGACTTCGTCAGCCAATCAGCTAAAGTCTACCGACGTAACCCCAACGTAACTCGCCATTTTCGAATCATGTGATGCCCTACTTGTTGAAAATTACAGATCTACCACACCTCTTGGGTGATACGAAAGTTATTTATACCTATATATTTTGTAAGCCTAGCCTATATCTGTTTCCCAAGTGGTTTGAAAACCTGTAATTTATCAGATTTCTCGAGTCTGTTCTTTGCCGGATGAAGGCCGAACAGAATCCCGTAATATACCGGATATCGCTCCGCAATAATGGAGACTCACGATTCGCAAGCCATCTTATGGATGGCGAAGTGTACGCAAATGATTTCCAGATTGACCGCAACCCGGATAAAATCTCTCGCCTGTGTCAAAGAACAAGCGAGACTTCCTCGTCAGGCCAGAAGTTCCTCGCCAACTGGGGCCAACTCGCAGCTGACTGGAGACCCAGAGGTAGTTTTCCTTACTCACATGCAACCTATTTAACCGAGTAAAAATGACAACGAACCCCTGTGGGCCTCAAGTCAGCTGCAAATAAAACCCAATTGGCGATGAAGTCTAGCTCGGTATCGGGCACGCTGGTGAGAGATTTTATTCCGGTACGATCAATCTGGAAATATCGGTTGAGATTTGGCGAAGATATTAACATTTTACCAAAATTTCGAAACGGTAATGCAATTTAAATGTTTTTCGTTTACAAAGGGTTACAAACTCGAGTTTTGGTGAGGATGGTGTGACGACCGCGCTGACTTGAATGTCCTCACTTTACATACTCCCCCTCCCCCGTAATCATACTAATTAACCAATTAGCAATGATAACGAGCCCCAATGTATTGCATTTTGTTTGTGTATAGAACGTTTTAACGAGCTTACTCCTTTTGCGCATACTATCAAATGTAATGCAAGGAGTGGTGGTGTCTGTTGCTCTACCACAATGTGGCTCTTCCGACATAAAGGACCTTGTATCTTTAGACGGGTAAATTGCCCCAGGTCAAAATGAAATTCTTCCACTAAAAGAAATTGTTCAATTGACGTGAAGTATAATATTATGTTGTATACTTAGAAAAAACTCAAGCCATTGAGTCTCACGATTCTCGAGTATAACACGGCCGTGAAGTAATGCATTCATGCAAAATCGCCAATTTTGAGGCGAAAACATCATATTTCTTTCTATAAACATTGAAGATAACCAGAACCACATTTGGTCTACGACTGCGTATTGGAACAGAGAGTATGCTGTATAAAGCTGGTTTTGGTTATCGTATATCTTCATATGTTAATAGAAAGACATTTGATGTGTTTTCGCCTCAAAATTGGCGATTTTGCATGAATGCACTACTTCACGGCCCTGTTATTCGAGAATGATGAGACTCAGTGTCTTGAAACATTTCTGAGTATACAATATAATATTGTACTTCATGCCAACTGAACAATTTCTTGTATATGCAATATTTTATTTTTGGCACTTCTACCGCACCTGTTCTGGGGCCATTTACTCATATGGGTTTACCCATCTAAACATACGTGCTCATTTTAAACAAACGAATAGGTTGCCACTGTGCAGTTCTTGGAACTTTGTTTTATCTTGACAGGACGCAATTAGAGCAGCGAGGTATAATTGAGATTACGGGAATAGGCGCTCTTGGCAGGTTGATTGAAGTCTTTACTAATAAGTTGCTTCATGCAGCTGCCATAAGGGTAAGTTAACTGTTCCCCGACGCCCGAAGGGCTAAAGCGGGGCTATAGTATTGTGAGTCCGTCCGTCCGACTTAGTTTCCGGACTATAACTTATGAAAAACTGAACGGATTCCTTTCAAATTTGTAATATGGGTACATCACCTCAAGATCTCGCCTGGATTGTTTTCGCGCCGATCCGTCTAAAGGTGGCGCCACTTTTGGACAACTTTTGAAAACTGAACGGAATCTTTTCAAATTTAGTATGTGGATACCTCGCCTCAAGATCTCGGTTTGGATTGTTTTTCGTGTCGATCCACCTATAGGTGGCACCACCTGGGGGTCAAGTTAAAATTTTGTTTCCGGACATTAATTTTGAAAACTGAACGGATTCCTTCCAAATTTGGTGTCGGAGTACCTCGCCTGAAGATCTCGCTTGGGATTGTTTTTCGTGTCGAACTGCGTATAGGGGAGGCCATCAGACAATAACTTCTGAAAATCTGACCGGATTAGGACAAATTCAGTAATTGTGGGTACCATGCCACTGGATCTCCCTTAGGATTGCTATCCATGCCATGTTACGGTTTCAAGCCAAATCCATTGTTTCAACGTTGGGGGACTTCAACCGCTCAGGCTTTCATTCGTGATTTTATATGATCAATATCACAAGTTTATAAAAATAGAAGTCTGAAACGCTCCATTCAGTCTCATCGACAGCATTGGATATGAGGGAGATGCATGGCGTCACCTTGTGGGGTTCATGCTCCATGTAAGAAACACGAGAC